>VZSZ01012237.1:383026-408447 GCA_013398815.1 Ibidorhyncha struthersii
GGCTGCTTGAATAGGGGAGGAGAAAAACTGGGGCTGCTGCCACCACATCTAGCTCGTCACCGGAGACGTTTTAGAGGTTGGAAACGCTTCGTGCTCCAGCCGCTACGTCCTCTGATTGTCAGCTGTCAAACAGAAGCCGGCATATGGAGGCAGGTGAAAAGCAGATTTTTGATCAGTTTAACTCTTATTATGAAGCAGTATTTCCCTAACAGTAAGTACACAGGGAGAGGGGGTGTCCCATGTAGTCCCATCTCCTGTTAACTCGTTGTGGGGCAGCATTTCATTCTTTGTCTACTTAAAATTTTTAATAACTTTTTCTTTCAATAGGGATTGATTTTTTTTTTTTAATGAAAACTATGAGTTTTGAAACAGTATCCGTAAGAGAGCACCTTCTGGTGCTGTGAGCCATACAGGGTTATCGAGGCGACCGTTTATTTCTTTACTGAAGTCTCTTATGTAAAAAAAAAAAAAAAAAAAAAAACAGACTCTGTTTTGGGAACTCCGTTGTTTCAGAACAGTTCACAGATAAGAGTTGGATCAGACGTCCCTGTTTGCCAAGAAAATAACGCCACCTATCCTATCTGCTCCTGAAATCTGTTTTAATCATACTTATTTTTACTCTCACTTTTTAAAACGGCGACTCGCGCCTGAATCATGTGGGTGGAATCCGTCGTCGTGCTCAGTCCGTGTCCGTGGTTGCGTGCTCTCCGGTGGCTGAGCGGCGGTGTTGGCTGGGTGGTGCTCGGAGCCCTGCGCCGCTGCCGCAGGAGTTGTGCGGGCACGGGGACAGCGCTGCTGCGCGTTCTGTGCCGGGATCGGGGTACCAGTAGCCTCCACGGGCTTCCTTCCTCCTGCCAAAGCTGTGAAAATGAGTAAGTCTTTTTCCCTTCAGGTAATCACTAATTGAACTCGCTTTGTTGCCTTTAGAATCGGAGACCTGTTAGATAAAAAGTTTCTCGCACTCCGTCCGACCAGCGTGCTCCTACCCGTGCCCCCTCCTCGTGGCGCTGCGCTGGGACGCAGCCGCTCGTCAGCCTTCCGCCACGCTGCTTGTGTTGCTCTCACGTACGCTGCTTTAACTTTGGCTTTCTAAGGATTTACACAGCTCTTCCCATTAAGGATATGATTTGCATGCTGATAGTTGGTTAGATGGAGTCCATGTAATAAATGGTAAGTCTGGTCCAGGTTGGGATTTTTTGGAGAGCGTTCAATGTCTCTTCTCCCTGTAAAGTGCTCTCTGGCACTGCGGTATCGCCCAAACTCCGTCACGGCCGTTGAACATTGGCCTTGAGGGATTTGTGGTTCAAGATCTAAAGCTTGGCCGGGCTTCCCAGCAGCGAGCGTGTGCGTATCCAGAGACCCGCGTTCGTCCAGTATGAACTCTTGGCTAGGTTCTTACCTATATTTTGTACTTTTTTTTTTTCCACAAACTGTTTCCAGTTATTATTATACCCCTCTTAATAGTGATTTAAATTAATTTTTTTTATATCTCACAAAATACTATTTAAAAATATGGAGAAAATATTAAGCACGTTCTTCTTCCATTTTCACTGGTAGAAATATCCTAATCGTACTCGGAATTCATATTTTCAATTATTTTCCTAGAAGTTTCCTAGAAGTTAAAGCATAAAGCTTAGCCTATGAGCTGCTGAAACTTCTTTTAGAATAGTAATTGTCAAGGTGCGGATTTCAATAACAATACCAGGTTGTCTAACACGTACTCATGCAGCTATTCTGAGGTTACATTACAGTATTACGAACCTTTAAATAAAGTACAGCGACATTAGTTTGACAGAGGAAAAAATCACTGCTGATAGCGTGGAGAGGCGGGTTTATCGGGGCGGGGGGGGCAATTAATCGCCCTGTGGGTTTTGGTGGTCCACGTGAACATGTTGACGTGGCCGGTCTGTTCCGTGCACCGCGTGCGTGGGGCGGCCGAAGGGCAGGCGGGGGCGGTCCCGCACACCCAGGCGCACACGTTTATTACAGCGCCGCTTTTGGGGAAGAGAAGGCCGGTTCTGGGCTCTTCGCGCAGCGTCAGGAAGCGGTTCGGGGCAGGAGCCGTAGATTTGGGGACAGTTTTAAACCGTCCCGTAACACTCGGGTGGCTGCAGCTGCCGTCTCATCTTTTCTGGATTAAGTTTGGTCGAGAAAAAAGCCGCCTCGTTTTCTGGTTGTCATTTGCCCAGGAAGTAAAAGCAAATTGTGATGAGGGGCTGGCAGCAGGAGAAGCTCCGAACAGATGAGAGGCAGATATTGACTGACAGCCCGCCTGCCACTCCACTGAGAAATGTATTTTATACGCGGCCGTTCAAGGGCACTTTCCGCTCCCGTTGAACGCTGCCTGTCACATCGCGCACGGCACGTGTGAACGCTGAGTAATTGTAATGCCTGATGCAAAACTGCATTACTGTAAGGTTAAAAATTAAGTTATGCATTTTATTAAGTTAAAAAAATGTAATACATGCGCTATGACTTTATCTTGATATTATTGAGAAGCCACTTGAAGGACAGGAAGAAAATTAAAGATGCGTATACACTGTTGTTCTCAGTACAGTCTTGAAATTTTTACTGCAATTGTTAGTATTCCTGGAACTAACATAGAAATTAAATTATTAAAGATGCTGAAGCTGTTTTAAGTTAATAGTATTTTAGATATTTCCACTAAATTGCTTGGAAAGTAGGGATTTCTTTTTTAAAGTGCTCATAAAAAAACTCTGAAGACTCTTGGAAGAACTTACTTTTGGTATGAAAAATGAGATTGTATTTCAGATGTCTTTTCAGGTGAAGCTGTTCAGTTTTGTATAAGTTCGTTTTTATACAAAGCCAACCCTGAGGATGCCCGGCCCCTGCCTGTCCCCTCGCCGTGGCCGTGGGCCATGCGGTGGCGGGGGGACGCGTGGCCTCGACGGAACAGTGCCGGTCTGCAGGGAGAGCCTCCGCTTGGCTGGGCCGTCCCGTGGGGACAGCCGTGAACAAGGGTTTCCTGCTTTTCTGAACACAAAGATTAGTGTGCTACTTCACATCATTCAAGACTTTTCAGTTTCACCCCATTCAGAATCCGTCATATTTCTATTAAAACAGAATTAAAATATAGTAGAAAGGTGCATAAATCCTACTTGTGGTGGGGCGCAGGAGGCGATGATGTCCGCTGCGTTTCAATACCCGCTCTGAATGACGCGCCGTGCTGGTGGCCGTCTGTGCTCGCGCTGGCCGGCCCCTGCAGACCGAGGGCTGTAGAGCCCAGAAACCTGTGGCCCATGAGAGAGGCACAGCTGTACAGCTGCTGCTGGGAACGAAAGGTCAGGAAGGGAAAGGCAAAGGGGGGCTCCGGCCGTCTGCTAAGAACCCCTGGGAACCCCTCCATGGTAGGTACCGATCCAAAGCGCGTATATTGTGAAATAAGTAAACCTGTCACACCGAAGTGTGATGGGAAGAACCAGGTAGCGAAAGAAGACGGATGTGTGGGAGCCCAGGAAGGAGTGCTGCTGCAAACAGAGATAAGATTCACAGTCTCCAAAGAAAAAAGAAAAATGGGTCCCGGGCACAGTACATGGCAGCCTGGCGAAGGTGCTGTTAATCTCCCTGTGCCTGAAGTGAGAGCAGCCGAGCAGGCACCGCGGGGGATTGTTGTTACCTTTGCGACAGCCATCGTAAGCGTTTATTTTTATATATTCACTTCACGGGTCTGCCATTTTTATCGTTATCTCAAAGGCTGATATTTATTCCTCTGCATAGTTTGGGCTCCCTATACGTTCTGCAGAGGGGTTTGCACCCTACGCTAGCATTAAAATCCAACTTGTAATTTTTACCTTAAAAAAAAAACAAAAAACCAACCACCAAGCTTTTGTTTGCATGATGTGGAATCACTCAGTGCACACCACTGCCGGGGGACCTCAGAGAGGTATATGCATGCCAGTTCGGTACAGCGCTACTAACCTCGTTTTTCTCTGTAGCTCATTTCTAAGAATGACTGATCTGTCAGACCTAGCTCTGTTTGTTAGGATCTGTTCTAAAAGTGCATTATTTTTATTTGGTTGGGGGGGGGGAAGTAGAGGGAGAGTTACTTTTTCAGTAGTGCCATCACCACCAATGATTTTCAGCTTAACATTTCAGTTGTTCATTGTCTTTTATTAAGTTTTGCCTTTAGCATAATGAGCTTTAGATTTGTGATTTATTTACAGTCCTGTGTAGAGTTGCGTTTGTGCCTGCTTTGGAGAGCACTTCCAGGCGGTAGCTGTGGCAGATCACCCTGGCTTGGCCACCCAGTGTGCCCACGCAGTCGTGGCCAGTGGCTCCCCACTGGGCTGGGGAGGACTCACAGAACCGCCTCCTCCTTCGTTTTCCAATAATCGTTCTTCGCCCAGCGACGGGTTGTATCCCGTGCAAAAGCTGGAGCTGGTGTTTTCCTACTGCTGAAAGTGGGCATGTGGTTTTAAGGGTATTGTGGCAATCCGCTGCGCTGGTGCGTCTCTCCCGTGTGGGTACTGGAAGGGCAGCGCTGCTGGGGACGCCTTAGGCGTGCTGCTTTCTCATGAAGGGAATTTTTTGTTTCGCTTTAGTTAAGGTACCCCTAGGGATCGGGGATATAAATATCTAATAATAAAGGTGGTAAAGTATTAGTATGTCTCTATAGCAGTACCTAAGTTGCTTTATCAATTTAAAGTATGCATTTCAGTATATTTATGAAAATAAAATTGCTGCAGTGATACGGTGATTATTTTTTATGTCACCTTTAACAGAATATTGCAATTCAATGTAGAGTTTACCAAATATTGGACTTAGAATTAGGTTGTCATAGCTTCAGTATATCATGTGTTACAGGACGAGGACGGTGGCAGGTGCAGAAGTCAAATAGTCTCCCAGGAGCATCCTCCCATTAAAAAACAATTGCTTGGGCAGAGGGAAGCTGCACACAGCTGCACTTTGTCCCACCGTCTCTGCCGTTCACAATTAAGACTGTTGCCGGAGCAGTACCGCACAGATTTTTGCATACTTTTCACTGTGGGCTGATGTCACTGTCTCGGTGCTGGGAAACTGCAAATGGTAAGGTGAAAGCCATCCCCGGGAGCGAGCGCGTGCTGCGCCTTCGCTGTTGAAGCGGTAGCGCTGTAATCGCTAGCGCAGCCTTCAGCGCCGCAGCAAACCGCTGCCAGCCAGGGCAGCCCGGGCACCAGCGCTGTGGGTGCAAGCAGAATATTTTGAATGAGAAGCAATAATTTGTTTTTGTTACGCTTACTCATCGGCCTCGGAAAGGCAAGAGGAGCATTGCAAAGCACGTGTTTAGATAGTGCACTAAAAAATAAATCTTGGCTTGAAAGGATTAGCATCAATTAGAGAAGCACTTCCTTTAAATAACAAAGCAGATTAATTCCCTTAAGGATCGTACTTATTGGAACACATTTTCAGTAGTAAAAAGAGCAACAAGTGTGCTAGTACTATTGATTTTCTACCTTTGTATTACCAAAACATATTTTATTGACAGGTATTACGTGCTTGTTAAGTGCTAAAGAGTTTGATGGGTCTAAACATCGGATCATCTAATTAATTGCCCTTTCAAACTTCCATCCTAGGCTGCGGTGATTACATTAAAGAGAGAGGTTTGGGGTTCTGCTGGAGTTCACTCGCCTTTCACATGATAAACAAGAAATGAATACATTAATGGGTTCTTAATACGTAAGACTAACTTTAGATGCAGTGTACCAATATATGTAGGTCTTCATCTTTTAATGGCCCAGTGATGGGTACAGGAGCACTGCTTTTATTTTCGCGGCCTAATTTTATTCAGTGAATATTACAAAGTCTTTTTTTCCGCGCAGTTAAGCCCTGCCAATTTAGGGTTGGCCCGGAGCCTCTTAATGCAGAAAGAGCTGCTATTACGTATTTTCAAAGAAATACTTTGTGGGCTTCCTATACCAGCGCCGGAGCCCGTCCTGGGGCCGTATCCCTGGGGACCGCGCTTCCCGGCGGGATGGAAACGCCCCTTGGTGCTGACAGCAGCGGGGCCACCGGCTGCGGGAGAGGCTCCCGGGGCTGCTCCGGTGGGATGTGGGGTGTGGGGGTAGGTGAGCCACCGGGGTTTGCCCGGTTTAAGATTTCCAAAGCATCAGAGAACGCAAGACAAACGAGTCTCAGTCTTGCGTAAAGCATCTGTGTATCGTGCGGTTGTTAAACAGTAACCACGAGTAACGAGTAAATGAAATCTTAACAGTCACTCCGGCTATGCAATAAGTGAGTAATTTTTCACAGTGTTTCTGGCGTATGTGTTTCTATTGTTGGATATTGTGAAAAGCATTTAAGGCTGGTGAGGGCAGAGCTGCCAGCGTGGCGTGCGGGGCGCAGGAGGTGCGATTCGCCGAGTTCCCCAAGCGACGGACGGCGCAGCCAGGGTGGAGTGCGGGTCTGCCGCCGGTCTGCCTTGCCCGCGAGGACGCCAGCACCGCCATCGCTCTGCGCAGAAGGCTGTGCTCCGGGGGAATGAGGGTAGCGGGGAATGTAACGCTAAATATCGTTGAAGATCATCTGGAGCTGGGAGGCCATTACTTGGCCTTGGAAAATTTTTTGCTGGCGAAAGGTGTGCACGGTGAACGTGTGGTGCACGTCTGTGCATCGAGGATGCACCGCCCTGAGAAGCGTGGGGTTTGAACAATAGTTCATGCTCTAATCTGAGAAAATTCTAGGAACCTCCCAGTTGTTGTATTATTTCTTGTAAAAAAAGATTCCTTATGCTTCATCTACAGTATAAGGTTTGAACTTTTGATTACATTTATTATGGCAGTAGTCCAAAGGATTTCAGTCGCACGCTTCTGGTTGAACCAGGCTCGTGCGTCAGGGGTTGCCTCGCTGGGTGGGCAGGCGCAGCTCTGCCGCCTTTGCCAGGACATTTCCACTCCCTGCGCCTGGTGGATGTTCTGTGTAAGCATACCCAGGTCCTTTATGCTGCGATGGAAATATATTTCAGTGCTTTGTTGGAGCAGAGAGGACCGTTTCAGTGAAACGGTTGTCTGGGCGCGCAGAGGTGCGGCTGTGAAGGGCGAGCCTGTACGGCTGCGTGTGGACGGGATTCTGCAGTCCATCCTCTGCCTCTTGGGGAGGCTTTCGCAAAAATGTGATTACGTTCCTGTGCCATCGGAATGGAGTTTGTGCTTTTACCCTTCCCTGCCCGCCGCCTGGCCAGCTGCAGGCTCCTAGACATCCAGTTTACAGCCTCCTTTGCGGGCTGTAAGTATCAGATTCTTTTAAAAATCCCCGTTAAAGGCTCATTTATGTTCATATACCTGACAACTTACTTTGGTTTAAAAACTGGATTTGGCAGGGAACGTGTTCATAGGATGATTTAATTCCATTTTATTGGCTAAGCAGCTATTAGAACGCTTAAAAGAAATTGTCATGGTATTTAATACTGAGTGCATGTGCTGAAGTCCCACCTGATGAGATGTTTCAGTGCTGTGCTTTCATATTTCAGGTTGTCCGGAGGCCTTTTAGTGCCCTGAGGAAAGGGCGTTCTCTGTGCTGAGCGCACATCCCCGTGTGTGACACGGCTGGAGTCACGCTTTGTGCCATTCCTTCAGGTGCGCGGGAGCAGCACGTGCCACCGTCCTGTCCTCCCCGACCAACGGGAACCAACCCTGCAAAGGGCTTTGCTCCTCAGGGGCATTTGCCGATTGACACAATGGCAGTCAGAAAATGAGTGCTAGAATAACGGAAAATGCAGGTGCAAATGAAGAGGTGTTTCCACATAGTATTTTAATTTTTAGTGATGGTAATGGTGTCCCTCAGCCTTCCAAAAAAGTTTTCTAGAAGTTTATGTACCTGTGCATTTGTGTTCACTTAAAAGTCTGTTCCGCATCGTCATGGTGCCGAGTAATGAATCTTCTACGTTCCTGTTCTCTCTCCCCCTCTTGCCAGACTATTCACGGCCATAAAGGACCCATAACGGCGGTGGCTTTCGCCCCCGACGGCCGGTACCTCGCCCCCTACTCCAATTCCGACAGCCACCTCTGCTTCTGGCAGGTAAGGGTGCGTCTCCGTCCGTCCGCACGCACGCCATTAATGAACTCACGTTTGGGACTTTCATTTAACTTCAGCAAGAAACATAAGGAAATCCGGACAGCGTTACATACAGAAGTTAGGGCAGGAGCTGAAAACTCAGCGCAGGCTTTTGTCATTCACCGATCAGCTCCGACACAGAACGAGCTTTGTGAACATTTCTCCTTTTTATGGTTTTTGGAAGCCTGATGCGAAGCTCTCGGGACAAACACTGGTTGCTGGTACCGCGGTGCCCGTGCCCCTCTGCCCGGCTGTGCCCCGAGCCCCCCCCGTCTGCTGGGCTGTGCCACGCAGTGCTGTGTCCTCCAGTCCCCTGATCGTACTGAGAGCAGGAAAGCTGAGATACCAACAGGATAAAGAGGGTCTGAAACAGAAGGAGAAACCGAGAAACGGGCCGCCGTTTTGTGAATCGTCTAGAAGTTTATTTTCTGTAACATATGGGCAGTCTTCTTCTGCGTAATCTCATGTCAGTAGGAATATTTTTGTCACTTTTAGGCCGCTGCCTGCACTCCCCAAGCGGGGGTTTTTTTCTTCATTCAAATGGCTTTAGATTTAAAAGTTTGTTATTTGGAAGCAACTGATCCGATCAAGGAATGTGCGCTCTCAAAATCATTGAGTCTTACAGTACCCAGACAATAGAACAGAACTCGGTGTGCCCGTAAGTACCACTTACGCTCTTTAACACACTTCCCCAGTTTTCTGTCATTCAGTGGTTCTACAGGTGCCATAAAAAATTACTAAATTATTATTCATCACTATATTTTGTGCTTTCTGAAACAGTAAATGAGAATAGCAAGAATCTTCATCCATCAGTTATGTTTATTCAGTTTAAGTGCTCGGGGAAAAGCTGGAAAGCAATCAGACCAGATCTTCTAGAATTGGCAGGGAAAAAAAAGTCAAGCACACGACTTTTAAATTGTCGTCTGCCACGCTCCTCCAGGTGTATAAATGTTCACGTTAAAGTGGCTTTTACATAAAGAGTTAAATATACCTACACACTTCGTTTTAAAATGTGACCTCGTGCACTAGTGATTTTTCCCTTCTGTGTTCTATTTGGCACTATTATTAATGCAGGAAAATCAGTAACATTAGTCATCTTAAAAGGGTTATTACTCAAGATGATTTAAATTGTGAAAATGTCAGTGGTGCTTGCACGCTCCCTGCTAGAGATGCCGTGATTTACACTCTCTGACACCGCTCTGCTGCCGAGAAGAGCCGGGAAAAAGTAATGGCTTGTACTTTGTACTGATCAGAATTCAGGACGTGGCATCAGCAATAACGCGCCTTAAATGTCCCAGGGTTTGCCAAGGTTTCGCGGGGCACGTCTCAGGGATGCAGCCGGCTGCCTGCCGATGGAAATCCTGGGGTTGCCATGCATGAGGATGGGAAGGTTGTTGAGAGGAAAGCAGCGTTTCAGAAAGTGGAGGATTTTGCGTGTCTCAGTGGGTTAGATCAGAGAATCTCGTATTTAAAACCATGGAGCTAGACAAGGTGCATCAGCAATAATTGGCCTGCTTTCCAAGGGGTGTAACTCAACAGATCGCTTCTGAACGCCTCTTCATCTGCCAGACAATGACAAAGCTCTTGCTCTTGGGTTTTTCTGTTCGTACCTATCGCGACGACTGCTCTTTATTCTGCGGATCTTCGGTTCTAGTGGTTTTTTTTATTTTATTTTGATAAATAATATTCTGGCATAAATATAATCTTACTAATATTTCCCTTTTTTCCTTACATTCCGAATGTGTACGCTTATGCTTAGCATGCCTTTCTAAACTGCCCGCGAGGAGCACAGTAAGATACGCCCACTGAGTTCACTGGTCTTCCGTCACACACAGTAGTGCGTCGTGGTCATTAACCACCACCCAGACCCCCCAGCGCAGTGCTGCCCTTCCCTTAACCGGCGTTGCTTGGCCCGACGCTAACGCAATTTTAACGAAGCCTGGTGTGAGACAGCGCTGGTCCCGGGGGTGGCGGGTGTTGAGGTCTGGGAGGAGGTGCGGGTGCGTGGGGGGGGGGTGACCCTCCCCAGCAGCCCGCGGGCAGGCTGGCTCACCCCTGGGTGTCTCCGCAGATGAACACCTCTCTCCTGGGGAGCATCGGCATGCTGAACTCCGCACCCCAGCTCCGCTGCATCAAAACTTACCAGGTGCCCCCCGTCCAGCCGGCCTCGCCGGGCTCCCACAACGCCCTCAGGCTGGCGCGGCTCATCTGGACCTCCAACCGAAACGTCATCCTCATGGCTCACGACGGCAAGGAGCATCGCTTTATGGTCTAGGGTAAATCCCCCGAGCGGGAAACCTATTTCTGTGTCAAAGTTCCATGCAATTCTCCCTCTCCCTGCCCGCTCCTCGCACCCACGCCCACGGCGGTGCACGCAGACGGCCGGCGGGCTCCTGCCCGGCTCGGCGGGGCGGCCGCGCTGACGCCGGCTGGTTTTTCCTTGCAGCGGGGAGGAGGAAGACAGCGGCGGCGCTGGGGAACGTGCTCCTGGCGTGGTGCAGCAGAAGCGGGGGATCGGTAGCACTGTGATGGCACTCCTCGGCCAGACCCGCGGCGGCGGGGAGCCCGGCGGGCTGCGCCGGCGGGCTGGACCCGGCCCCCTCCTCGCTGGATGCTGAGCGTGCGCAGCAGCCCTCACTAAACACGGTTGTCCTTTGGAGACTCGCGGAATCTCAGTGTTTACCAGAAAGGCTCGTGTTTACATGTACTTTCTCCTTGTGACCACTGAACGATGGCGGGTGGCGCGTGGTAGCACTGTGCGCTGCGGGGTCTTAGTGAGGGCTCGCTGCCGCGGGGTGGGGAGGGATCGAGCTTTGGGGGGGATGGCCTGTGTTCTGATCCGCAGGGGAAGTTTCCTCGTACCAAGTCTCGGTTTTCAAGTGAGTGGGAAGTGCTGCCGTGCCCGGTCACTGTTTGCTGTAGTCTGGAAGAAAGAATAATGGTCCACGTGTAAATAAGAAAAAAAAAAAATCTCTTGAAGATGGAATAGCAAACTTGAAAAGAGAAGTATTTATATATAAAGGTGTTTTTTGCTACCAATGCAGGTATTTATTTAAAAAAAAAAAAAAAAAAAAAAAAAAACTTTTTCTTGCAAAAGCCGCTCCCATTTGTGCCGGGACGTGCGGGGCAGCGCGGCGGCACAGCCCGCCCTGTGCTGCTGTCACTGCCACGGCTCCCGCGGTGGCTTCGCCAGGGGACCAGAGGGGAAGGACACCGGCCCTGGGCGGAGGCGGCACAAATGGCATCGGTGGGGAGCAATTTGGCAGGAAAAGGGATGGCAAGTGGGTAGAAGGTAAGTTATTTGAAACATTTTCTTCAGTAGGAATATTCCTGTGTAACATCAGCTGTGACTGTGTTTTCCCTCTTCTTACATATCTAATTTTGTGAAATATTTAATAGTGTGGAAGTATGCTGGTTTATGCTCACAGTAAAGAAAAAAATCTATAAAATACTATTTTATTTAAACATATTGATGTATATGTTTGTATAGCTTTTTCTTTGCCATTTGCGTCTGAAAAGCTCGCAGAAGTAAGAAAGCTGTCTTTACATAATAAAGTAAAAGTGGTACTTAGAGACTCTTCCCTTCCCCAAAAAGGAATAAATGAATTTTAAAAGTGGCTTCTAAATATAAAAAGCATTGATTTTCTTTTTTTTTTTTTTGGTGGTCTGTGTAGTATACTGTACATGAAAGTGAGATTTACAGTCCACAAGCTACATATCTGTTTGCTGTTTAAAAATAATTTTAAAAATATTAAAAAGCAAGAAATTAAGACCGTTAGGAATGTTTAACACAAACTGCCGTAAAGTTTAATCTTTTCTCTGGCGGGAATGTAGTGTATAGTGGAGAACTCTAGTAGAATAATATCAGGGTCTTTTCTAAGTGAACTACTGCAACATGCATGTATCTTGTGTTTATACAGATATATATGTAACCTCGGAGATTAAACATAAAATAAATTAAAAAAGCGCAAAAAGAGGAGAGGTAACCGAGGCTTTCCATCCGTAGAACGAAATGCTGTCACGTGCAGTGTGGGCTTACGCGGGGAGCGCGGAGGCGCCCTGTAGGCGTTCTCCCAGCGGTGTGCCAGCACCCCGTGTGTGAGCTTACCGAGATATCCCATATGTACCTCTGTTTACTCTGAAAACCACATGCGGCCCCACGGGAACGTGGACCGTGCCCCCGCAGTGATTTCCTTTGTGGTATAGTGAACAAACATCTTGAATTGTATATGCATTAAAATGTTTGTTTTAAGCTAGAATTGCAACGGATTTTCTCAAATGCAGACGAGAGCTGGTGATTTTCCTCCCAGTCCCGAGAAGGGGTTCCCGCAGCCAGGGCCGAAGCACCAGTAAGTAGCGAGAGATCTGTTTGCCGGGGAGTCGCTGGCCCCGGCGTGTCTCGGGCTGGTCCAGGGCCGGCGGGTCCCCGGCGGAGATCCTCTCCCCGGTCCCATCCAGCCCTCCGCTGCGGAGGCTCTTGAGCCCCGTCCCGAGCTTCTGCCTGGCCCCGCTCGCTCAGCGCTGCGGCGCCACGTGTGTTGTCGTCCCAGTGTAAGCTTTTAGTGCTCTATTGATTTGTTAGTACCGTGTTTGGACTTGTCCTTGTAAACGTAGAGACGTATGTGACTTCATTGGCAGCTTACAAGCAAAAGATGACATGATGAGACACCTCTATGAAAATGTTGTGATGATCGAAGTCGCGGTGTCTGGTGAATGGTTCAAGTGTCTGCTTCTCCAGCAACTTCTTGACGAATCCCCTCCCCGTCCTCTGTATGTATTAAACTTCCCGGTGTAAATATGCTTGTGAAATAAAGCGGAATTGTACTGCAGAGTCTTGGTGTCGTGGCATCAGCCTGGGGGGGTGTGAATACTTGCCGGCTGCCGATTTAGGGGCCGGTAATCGGTAATCTGAAGTCTTTTCACCATAGAAGAAACTTTGTTCTTTTCATTTGAAAATCGGCGTGAACGAGAGCAGAACGAGTCACCATCCGAGCAGGCGGG
Organism: Ibidorhyncha struthersii; assembly: GCA_013398815.1. NCBI lineage: Eukaryota > Metazoa > Chordata > Aves > Charadriiformes > Charadriidae > Ibidorhyncha > Ibidorhyncha struthersii. Next base: position 396,077 of record VZSZ01012237.1, read on the forward strand.
GGGGACGGTGAAGGGACTTCAGCCCACGTTGCAAACAGTGAAGGTAGGAGGGTGCTGAGGATAAAGTTCTCTTAACTGCCAAAACAACGTATCTGAACCAAACACGGGGTTATTCATCCAGAAACTGCCCAGCACTGATGGGTGCCGCGCGATGGTGCTCTGTCCTTCTCTGGCTCGCCTTCCCCCGAAGCAAGGAATGGAAATAAATCAAACTCTCAGGTTTTCCAGAGGCGCAGGGCAGGATTGCTAAACGTATTTCAGGTACCGCTGTGTTTGGGTTGGAATTTGCGATATACCTTATTTTTACAGTGGGGGTTGTGCGTGGCTGCAGAGGCAGCCCAGCGGCGGGGGGGCTCGCCGAGGGGTGGGGGGCGGCCGCCGCCGGGTCAGACCCACCCTCATCAGCCTCCCGAGGGAAAAACCCACGGAGGCACTGTGTGAAGCCTCAATTTGCGAGGTGCGGGAGTGCGTTAGAGCACCGGCGGCTCCGGCATCTCCTTATAGGCAAAGCAGGGCGGGCGGCGGGCAGGACACAGCCAGCGCCGGGCGAAGCCTCACCTCTCCCCTCTCGGCTGGCGGGCAGCGCTGAGCCTTGAAAAATCAATACTTGGGAGCCAGGAGGGAAATATTTCCAACCTCTAACTAGAGAATGTATTTTGACAAGGCCAAGATAATCCAAGCTGCACAGGAGAAAGAGAAAAGAAGACTCATTTTTAAAGCTTGACACTTCAAGGTGGTTTTGTGCGATGGTTTAGAGAGAGCATCGATACGTACAAATACCAAAGGTCAAAAAGAAAAGCCAGAAGAATTTCAAAAATTACATGCGCTGGTTTTGCTGTTTACTTCGCAAAATATAGACTGTTTGTGTAGAGCTATGGTCGAATGTGGCGAGCTCTGTTCCCTGCCGTCTCCTCATTTAATAGAAATGAGAACATCCTAAAGCCTAGATTATACCTTAAGCAATTTACCTATAAAAAGTATGTGCCTATTTCCTGCTATATATCTGCATTCGAGGACGTTAATTGGTTCTGATTTGGCATGATTGCATTTTGATGCAAAAAGATCAATATTTTTTTCATTTATGCAGCATCATTTTTTGATAATTGAATATCTGGCTGTGTGCTGGGGTACGACACGGAGTGCTCCACAGCCCTTTGGCCCTTCTTCCACTCCCTGACCACGGCGTCCTTGGCGCCGAGCACCTGCCATTTCTGCGGGCTGAGTTCGGGCTGACGGCGCTGCCCGTGCTGCCGGCGTTCCTGCGGTGCTGCCGGCGTTCCTGCGGTGCTGCCGGTGTTCCTGCGGCGCCGCCGGCGTTCCTGCGGCGCTGCCGGCGTCCCTGCGGTGTGCTGCACTGCAGCCACCTCCACCTTCGGTGCATTGCTGGGGGCACGGTGAGCGATGGGGCGGTCCGGCGGTCCGCAGCCGAGCGCTGCCGTCGTGGCACCAACCCGGTCCCGGCTGCGAGCCCAGCAGGGTGTGGGCAAGGGCAGCAGTGGGGGAGGTTGCCCTCCTTGGCGTAAGGCCGCGCTGGCTGGGCACGGCCGTCCCCGTCATAAAAGCACAGCTTTGGCCGAGAGGTGTAAAACCGCATCGAGGCTAACTCTGCATGGGGAGCGCAATGCAGAGTAGTGTGTGTGGTCAGGACGCTGCACTCGGTTCATTTCATACTGCTCCGAGTAACAAAACCGCCCTGAAGTGTCGCATAAAGCCAAGCGGCATCTTGCGTAACCTTGGGAGGAGGAGGAGGGGCGTGATTCCCGCACCGTGGCTGGAAGCGTGAAGGACCAACTGGGATGTTCATGGCAGCAGTGAGGAGCGCGCAGCCGAAGGTAAGGAGGGGCAGGGGCAGAATCGGCCCTGTTGGGCGCCGCAGCCAGAGGAGGTGTAGCACCGGGGCCGGGTCAGGACATCGTTAGGGATGGAGCGTCTGGACCAGCCTTCAGAAGGTGCTTGAGAGCAGCTGGGCAGCACATGGGGGCCGGAGGGAGGGAGGGATGGGTGGACGGACGGACGGCTCCTGGCACAGAGGAGCGGAGGCAGAGGAAGGGGCAGATGAGATCAAATGGGAAGGTGCTGCCTTCCCCGGCTTGAAAGAGCATGCATTAAGGCTGAGGGAAACGAGCCAACCTGAGAGAAGGTGATGGAGATACGGAGCGATGGACTTGTACATTATTAATTGCGTATGAGTGATTGTCTCCCAACTGTCACACAATATTCTGCCTGAACTGATGCAATGGAGATTGGCTGTCCACTAATTAGCGTTATTGGGAGTAATGTACTGGAAATGAGAGGTCATTTGAGATTCATAGAAAAAAAACTCTAGAAATATTATACCAGGCACTTCAAATCTGCTGCTTGGAGTTGCACAAAGCGTGAGGGAGAGCTCCCCTGTGTTCCCACGTCACGGCTCCTCAGCCGGGGGCTGGCGGGGGATGCGCTGGGCCACGAAGGGGCTCTGCCGGTGCCCTGTCCGTGCCTCTCATCCAGAGGAGCTGCATCCCGTCGGCAGCGCTGCCGACCGCAGCAGGAGCCAGGCTGCGTGGGAAGCGTGTGCGTTTGGTGGATGTCTTCCTCAAAATATGTCCATCGTGCCTAAACCCAAAGCGATTTGAAAATGCAGACCACTGAGGTCAGTGCAAACTCCATCAAATGTATTGATCAAAGGTTTTTTTCCAACGAGTGTAATGTTGCAGTTGTGTGCGGTGCATGTCTTGCCGACGATCAGCATTCCTCGCAGCTGACTCAGAAATCCACTCTCACGCATCTCGCTCCCCCCGGCCTGGCGGGGATGGGGGCGGGTACGACCTCTCCTGCTGCCGGGCGGAATTCCCCGCACGTGCTTTGCAGGTTCCTGGGACGGGCTCGCCGTGGGATGCGAGGTTCACCCTACGCTCCCAATCCCCCGACCGCCGCGCAGGCACCCGCTCCGAGCAGCCTGACCCCCCTGTCCCGGGAGCAAGGCGGCCCTCCCCACAGAGAGGGACACGGCCACGAAACCCACGGGTGCCCGGGGTGCTCCTCGCTCCTGGACGTGCCCCTTCAGACGCAGGCGGGGGAAGGCCAGAGCTCAGAATATAAATTGTTTGCGAGTTCAGTGGATTTGGTTTCAAACAGCGATTTTTGTAGCCAAAATACTTTTTCAGCTTGATGAGTCATATGCAAGGAAAGACGTGTAAATGGAAGACTTTAACACGCTTAGCAGTAGCTTACATATTTAAAAGCCAATGCATTAATAGCAGAAATTGGAGAGGACCCAAAGGGATTTTGTTCTCTGGATGCTGCAGGAACGTCCATGAGCAGCCAATGTGCAGAAGAACCCAAAGTCAAATATATCTTCTGAACATCACCTCGCAAGCTCCAGAAGCTCTGCGAGTGACTTCTCCCTTTGGAAAAGCGAGTTCCTGGCCGGCTGCGGCCCTTGCACCTCTCCCTCTCGCGCCAATGCCAGGAAGGCGCCAGCAGGGAAAAGGTTCCTCTTTGTCCCTGTTCCCTCTCGTGGGGGGCAGCAAAGGTGACGGCAGGTTTGCCCTCTTGGGAACATGGGAGGCTGCTCAGGAGTTTCGGGGATCTTGGGGGCACCGGGGAGCGCATGGCAAACGGAGCGGGGCTGTCGCGGGTACCCAGCCCCCAGTTGCAGCTCAAAGGTCTGCAAAACTGTCCCTTGGTGGGACTCGTGGGACATCGACTCTGTAAGAAACCGAAGAGTATCCCGGTGTGTCAGTTAAACCCCTCGGGTGGTCCGTCCTGTGTCTTTGCGCACGGGTGGGAGGAGGGCCCATCTAATGACATCTTTGCCACTGTGGTCTCGTACCAACGTTCCCTGCCATAGCGTGCGGCGAGGGAATGCCGAAGGTCCCGGTGCCCAGCGCGGGGCAGGGACAGCGCTCGACGGGGCTTCCAGGGACCTGAGGAGAAAGGAAAACGGGTTGCTTCTGTTCTCCCAGCAAGCTGTCCGTGCTGTGCCCGGCTTTTAGCAAACACCAAAACTTTTTCAGCGATAATACTTTTGTCTGAACAAAAAGATATCAGTAAAGATCTGCATCAGAGCCTTCAGTGTGATAAATTGACACTTGATGGCAATAGTTGCCTGGAGTGCTCTTTGAACAGGAGGGCTCCTGGGGAACTTCCCTCTGTCTCTGATGTCTGAAAATTAAAAATTAATCCTGTATGAAAAATTAAAAGGTGAAACTTTCTGCTGCAGCAGCATAGCTTTTTGAATGTTGATTTTGTTTTTAAAATGAAGGCTGAATGACATCTACGGGAAGATCGCTGTTGGTCGTTACATTTAGAATATATGATTTTAATTGATTTTTGTAAATTGGAAACCTATTTGCAAAGGACTGGAGTAGCTTAAAATTGGGGGGGGGTGTAGGTATTTATTTACTGAAGTAACTTTAAACGGGCATTTATTCACTCTTGTAGAGCTACTCCCAATTTACAATACAGTAAAAGAAACTGATGTTTTTGTCATAAAAATGATGATGGAATCTTCACATGTTGCAAGTTTAAATTTGATTTTTTAAAAAAAAAAAAAACAAAACAAAACAAAAAACACCACTTTCTGACACCAAGGACTGCCTCCTGCCCCTCGCTGCTCGGGCACGTGTCCTCGCGCGCTGTGTTGGCAGTGTCACCGCTCGGTGCCACCCTCTCATGACCGGTGCGGTGGGAAAGCCGGGGGGTGCCGGTGCCTCAGTAGGGATGGCCACCGGGGAAAGCTGCTGTTCTTGTTCCCCCTGAGGTGAGTCTTTGAGGTCCAAGCAAATGTTGCGGTCAAGTCTGAGTGATTCTAGCAAGAGTATTTCTTCTTACAAGTTTATCCAGAGCCAAGGGGGAGAGAAGTTGACTGCCGTACTGTTTTTAGCAGTGTTTGCATTCCGATCTCGCCTACTGCCAGTTCACTTTAAGAGACCCATTTCTTCATCTTCTGCGTGGCCTCAGACTTCACAGGCGCCCTCGGCTGGCTTGGGCAGAAGGCTTCGGTCTCGGCAGCCTGGCTGACTTCGCCCGGCCATGGCTTACCAGCCCGACCTGCAAAGACGACCTGCGAAGATACCCAAGTGACAGAGCTCTGACTGGGTGTGCTGGTAGATCAGTGGGGCCGTGACTGCCAGCACACCCAAGGTCCCCTTTGCCGACTCACTCGGGACCCAGCACAGTGTTACGGCATTTGCATCTTCAGTAGCTCAAAGATTTCTGCCTTTATCTTTTCTGTTACCCTCTCTCAGACTCTGTTCTTACACCTTGGTTTATGTGTGCGTTAGCGGTGTTTATCAATCAGTTGAGATCTGGCAGCCATGCGAGAAATATGGCAACTGTCTGTAGGTACACGGGGGCCACCAATGCTCAGTCCGGGCCAGCAGAGCAGAGCACCTGAGGGAGCTTCCCGCCTTGTCTGAAACACGACGGTGGCTTTGTCCAAGAGCACAGCCGCTGCCCCGACCATCGGACCGCCGGGACGAAGGGGAGACCGGAAGAGAAGTTTCCCCACGGCCGGGGCTGCCGCCACCGTCGCTGCTGGTCGAGTTCACGGAGGTGCGTTTGATGGTTAATGAGTGTCAAGGATAATGTTTTGCGGTTCTCACTGCACCTGACTGCTTTTATTCTACACTTTATGAAATATTGTGTACCGTATTAAACAGTGACATTGTTAAAACCAGCTGAGGCTCTGGGTCCAGCCCCGGCCCTCATCCCCTTCCACTGAAGGGAGTGGGGTGACACCCTTTATAAATTTACCCCACGTTATGGTATGAATGACCTTTCTTTCCTTTAGGTCTCATTAAGACAGTGTCTTCTCTAGCAGCCTGCAAGCGCTAGGAGTAACAGCGAGCCCTTAGGTCCGGTTTCACGGTCACCTCTGTCCGTAAATACCTCCATGCAGCCGCCCCAGCGACGCACCGGCGCTGGATCTGAGTGGCCCGGGGACGGGCAGGGGTGAGGAGGAGAGGGGGTGCTCTGGGGTGACCTTTGGAGAGGGGACCGTCGCTGCCCGCGCTGCTCTGCCGTCAGCTGGCCGCCCCGCGGCACGGGCAGCCGTGGCAAAAGGGGTGGTTTACCTTTCTGTCTTGAAGGATAATGTTGACCCATTTTTAATTATCTTGTTACTCCAGGAGGATCTCAAAGGTGGATTTTATGATATTTCAAGACAGAGATTGTATGGTAATGAATTGCAATGAAATGCAAAGCAGTACAGAGCCAAACGGGAACCCGTTCAGCAATGCACAGCACTGCTGCAGAGTCGCAAGAAATATTTATTTCTGCTTTAAGGACAGCGAAGTTATTAAGACAGGCTGTACGTTATCACCGTGTTTGCAGTTTAACCAGAACGCGGATTAAAGTCCATTTTAGAGCGGTCCCAGGTCCATTGCAGAAACAAACGTAACTGCGGTTCCGTCAGCTGCCGGACTGCCCGGCCCAAGGAGGAGGAAGGCAAGAGGGAGCAGGATGGGGAGCAGGATGAACCCCGGGAGCCACCGTCTCTGTGAGAGGGAACCAAACGCTCAGAGGACCGCAAAGCACATGTGGGTGAGTGGGAGCCCTCGGAGCGAGCACCAGACGCTGCGGGGCCAAACCCAAATCCCAGTGCGATCTGCCGAGACACCCTGGGCTCGCTGAGCCGTGTTTTCAAACCTGGGTAATGGTTTTTTTATGAGAGCCGACTGCCGGGCCTCCTGTTAGCTCTGCCAAAGAAACTCGGGGCCAGGCAAAGCCACTTCAGCAAATCATTGTGTTTCTGGAAAAGGCTGTTCCGTGCAGCCGGGCTATTCAGCTAACGAAGGTGACGCTGGCAAAGAGCGCTCACCATCCACGCCGAAGGCAGAGACACCACCGGGAGCGTCGGTGCGGGGTGTTTGCGTTGTGTCCCTGGGCTGGGGAGGGGGTGCGATGCTCTGGGTTGGGGCTGGTGCTGGGACATGGGAGCCCTCAGCCTCCTCCTAATCTGGGGGGGACAGCTGGGCTGCAGGTCCCATGCAGCGAGGTGGGAATGGAGCTGAACGGGCATTCACGCCTTTCCTACAGCTGGAACGTTTTCAGGAGGAGAGGCAGAGATGCCCTCTCAAGGAAACCCTCTCGCCCAGCGCTTGCTCTGAAATATGAGGCAGTTTGTCCTTGTCCCCCCCAGGGGATGTGGGGGTCTGAGCCTGGGTTTCACGTTCAGATGAGTTTTCTGGCCGGCGGCCGCTGGCGAAGGGAGGGAGAGGGGGAAGGAGGGGGCTGCGGGGGAGCTGAAGCCCCAGCGCAGGCTGCCCTGGCGGGCGGTGCTGACCCCGTCCCTGGAGATGCTCCAAACCCAACGGGACGTGGCCCCGGGTGGCCATCCGTGCCTTCTGCGGGGGTCACGCTGGGCGGCCCCTGGCACTGGCTTCTGGGGTGGGTGGCTCCGGGGCGGCAGGGCCTCGGGAAAGGGTCTCTGGTGGCACCCAGGGAGCCGGGATGGGCAAGTACAGAAGGGATGAGACAGCTTTTGGGCAAGGATGTGCTCTGCTCTGCGGGTGGTTGCTTGGGAACGGTGACTTGAGAGAAACCCTCGCTCACACGAAGCGCGTGCGAAAATGTACGGTGGTTGCACACCGTGGGAGCGGGCAGGCGAGGGCAGCGAGAGGGCCGGAGCTGCCGTGTGAACCCAGGCAGTGTCCAGCGCAGAGGGGTGAGCTGCAGATTGGATCTCAAGGTGACGGTCACCTCTGACCTCCCCCAGGTCCTCTGCCACCGGTCATCCATCTCGCGGCCGCTCTCCAGCAGCCCCTTCTCCGTTCCTGCAGCCCGCGAGCCTCCACCATCGATCTCATTGATTAAAATCTGCGTCTGCCCCGGAGTGAAGGAAACCATCAGCGTGCCCAGGGACTTCAGGCTGGGGTTTTCTTTCCCCTCCTGGCGCGTTTGTCAAGAACAGGTCCGTTTTCTGCCCGGAGGCTGCATCTGAAGAAAATTCGTTTGGGGTTGTGACAGACGCGGTACGTCGGGGGGTCTCCGTGACTCCGGGGGGCCGAGGAGAGGCACAGCAGCCAGCAGTGCCCTCTCCCAAAGGCTGCTCAGGGGCCCCGGGGGGCGAGGGTCTGCCTGAGGGCTGCGGGGGGGGGTCTTACACCCCAAAACCCTCATTCCTGGCTCTTCCCAGCACATGCTGACGTTCAGCCGTGCACGTGCGCAGGGCTTCGCCCTTCTCTGCTGGGGTGAAGGCGGAGGTGGGAGGTCACCCCTGAGCAACGGCGTGCTCTGCCCGCCCGGCCTCGTGGCAGCAGGCAACCCGAGAAATGCCGCTTAAATCCCTGCCAGGGACCCGGCCACGGCCAACCAGCCAGGCTGGGACGGGAAGGCCCGCTCCTGCGATGGGGGTCATTTGGAAGGAGGGGGGGAAGCAGAGCTGAAGGAGCATTGCTGGAGGTGCAGCATCATCCGCCTTACCGGAGCGCAGTGCAAACTCCCCTCTGTTTACCTTCAGGGACCTGGAAAACAAAGCTGGACGTACGGCGCCAAGTGGAGAGGGTACACGAGCACATGAGAGTCTCCCAGGCTGGTGCTGGAATGGGGACTGGGGGGGCTGAGACGGGCACGGTGGAGGGGACGGAGGCAACATCGGGGTCGGCAGGGTGGGAAGGTGGCGAGGCTGAGCCCGAGGTGGGTGCATCTCCCTGGGGTTGGGGTGCATCATCTTCCTGCGGTGGGGGTGCACCCCCCCTGCGTGTTGCAGAGCAGTAGCCATCAGCGTCTCTGTTACCTCTTCCATCCAAACAGCTTTCCATCCACCACGGCTGTTTTCTCCAGGAGGAGCAGCAGCGGTGGCGGTGGCGGTGGCCTGGTCTCACCCAGTATCCCAGAGGTATCAGCAGCGGGCAGGGAGGAGCAGCAGGCAGGAGCCATCTGCCCATGCATGGTCACACGCGTGCCCGTGAGCGTGTGTGACACTGGAACAGCATCTTTTAATCACAGTTATTTTAAAGAATGAAGCAGACCAGAGCAGAGATTAAAAGCTAACCTGACACGAAACCAATCAAAGTTATCAGCAAACCATTAAATTGCTTCCAGAAATAAAACTCCGCTCGTCTCGGCAGGGAGAGAGGTGAGATGGAGGTGTCTCGCCGCTCCTGCCCTTCCCACCCCATCCCTGCCTCTGTGGCTGGGGATGGCTCCCACCTTTTGCCGGCACCTGCCGGACCAGCCCTGGCCGGGCACTGGCCCACCAGCCCCCGGGCACCTTCCCGCTATCCCACTAGCGCAGGAGCCTCAGCTGCAGGCTGAGATGGAGGTCGTGTCTTCGGCAGGGTCTCCGTGCGGTTTGCCTCCTCACGGGCAGCATCCCCAGCTCCCTGAGGAACTGCTGCGGAACCGCTTGGGAAGCACTTGAGCCTTGGTGGCCCCGGTGCTGCGTGGCACCGCCTGATGCTCGGCCTCCGCACGGCACCGCACAGCTCACCGGGCTCTCCCGGGTTTGTAGTGCCGCCGGCTCTGCCGAGCCCAGGGAGTGCGGGTTGGGGACCAGCGCAACGTCCCCACCAGGCTTCGCTCCCAGCCTTTGAACGCCGGGCTCACCGGTGCGCCGCTGCCCCGGTGGAACTACGCTGCTCCTGGGGAAATCCTCGAGCGGAGCTGACAGAGGGGTCTGACCGCAGAGCTGCTGCTTCCACTTGTCCGCTCTGGCGCGGCCAGGGCTGGTCTCACCCAGGCGGACCACAGCCCTGCCCCAGCAAGGACCGAAGTGGGGAGAGGAGGAAGTCAAAGCGCCGGGATCTCAGTCTGCCGTGGCCACTGCCGCGCTCGGCGTTCCTGCGAGACCCTCCGTCAGCCCCATTGATCATTGCTGGGATGTCAGGTGGCATGCAGATGGGAACACAGACCTATTGATTTTTACTAGCTTACTAAAAATTGAAAGGGGGGGAGCAAACACCCTTAAAAAGCTGACATTAAAGCACCGGTTCCTGCACGGTCATTCCCCAACATGGGTTTGGTTTAAAGGAAACACGATATATGCATCCGTGTCTCCCGCATAACACCGAATGGCATTTATTTCACAGGCGAAGTCATCTGCTGAGCTGCCAGGAATGGAAACAGGCAAATGAAAGCCAGAGCCCAAACCCGAACTCAATCTTTGCGAAGCTGCGTGAGCGAAATGGATTCAGCCTCCTCTAAATGGGCCCCGGGCCCGGCCCTGGAGATGCGCGGGGTTTGTACGCAGGGGGAGAGCAGCAAGATGAGTTCCCATCAAGTGCACTGGCTTGGAAAATGGGGAAAGTTTAGGGTCAGGCGCACGCATTCCCGGGGGAACGCTTGCCATGGGAAATGGGAAGCGGAGCGAGCGCCGTCCAACGCCACCGTGATTACTTGTTTCAGTGTCAATTTTCTGTACCTTTCCGTTTACTGAAGACATCCACCTGCTCATGAAGTGTTGCAGAGCTCCGGCTGCGGGAGGGAGACGCTTCCCTTCCACGAGCCAAGCGTTAATTAGCAAAGCCTGCACGACCCTCGCTGTGGTTAACGTACGTGTGCCGCTCCAGTTAATGGGAGCACACCGCACCATCCACGGATAAATGAAATGAAAGCATCGTTCGGTGTTCTCATGTTCCTCACTTGTATCCCAGTGTAGTTTTTTGCGCAGAAGAGATACTTTGACTATGTACAGCAATTCATCTTCACGCATAAGCCTGCAGGTAAGGCTAATATCAACTCCCTAACGGCCTGCTGTCTCACAAACGATACAGGGTATTTGGAAGGAACAGAAATGGGACTCGTGAACTTGGAACCACAGGCCGCCTATCAGGGACGGCTTATTTATTCCATCTGCAATGACTGGTAATTATTCTGTTTGGGAGAGAGCGACGGCTGCGGCTCTGTACCTGCCTGTCCCCCTCTGGCAGCCCTTCAGTGCCCCAGCCCTCGCCACCCCCGGGAGATCCCCTTCCCCGTGACTTCGGACGGACGCTCTGCTATCAAGAGAATGCAGGAAAAATTATATGGGAGAAAAACCAGACCGTGCCTTCTTTGGTTATTTTGAAAGAGATTAGCCTAAAATTGGAGTGATTTTTCCAGATTTATGTGGGGGTGGGGAGGGTGGGTGGTTCCAGAGCTTTTACAATCCTTCATCAAAGTCTCCCTCTGCGCGATGACAAATAATAAGGCGCTGCCCCAGCTCCTTAGCTAAGCGAGCAGAAGGCCAGCAAAGGGCCATGCGGGGGGGAATCGCGCCGCGGCCCCCGCTGAGGTGTGTCGGGGCTGGTTTTGCACAAGGTGGTGTCAGCTCTGAACTGGGGAGGCGAGGGGGAGTACCAGTCGTCAGAGCTGGTGTCAATAATACAGCTGACGATATGCCGCCAGCGAGGTGTGTGCGGCACCAAAGGATCAGCTTCCGCATCCTGCCGTTGCTGGGGCGGGTGCCCCATAGCCGAAGAGCAACGCCGCAGCCCTGCGCGAGCCCTGGCTGCGCCGGCAGCGGGCACGGGGGCGCCGGGACGCAGCCGGATCCGCGGTGCTGCCAGTCACTCGCTGCTGTGTTATACTTTTAAGAGCCCATCCTGTGAGGCAGCCGACAGCAAAGCTTGCCTGGGCGACACTTCCCGGGATTTATGGAAGGACTGTTTACAAACCAGCGGTCCTTCGTTCAGCTGCGTCCCGCGGGAGGCAGCGTGGGATGCCTCAGGCCACGGTTTTCAGGTCAGAGGTCCGAGTCACGCGGGATTAAAAGAGATTAAATATCTCCTTCTCCAAAACTGGAGGTTTGGATAATTAATTGCTCCCTAAACATTAAAGGTTTAAATGATTGTCCTCTCTATACGCCATATTCGTTCTCCTGCCCTCACTATTTGTCTCTGCAGGGGAAAATATATGCAGATTTCAAAAATCATTTCTCTTTTGGTAACACACAGCCTTACTCAGAACGGGGGCCATCTCTAAAAAGTTCAGATTTTGCTAGCTGTGCTTACTTGATTTTCCAGGTAAATCAACACTATGCTTAAAATGGAGAATTCCTACAAATCCTGTCCCAGCTGCTTGGAACTGCCACTGCAGAGCAGCGCCCTGTGACAGACAAGGGCCAGCAGCCGCTGCTGAGGGCACAGCCACCCCTTTCTGCCTCAAATACCCAAACCCTCCACCTCCCCAGCATCGCCGCCTTGACCCTAACGGACCTCTTCCCCCAGGGAAAGAAGAAAAAATCCCCCGGAAGGAGCATCAGTGCTGTGGGTTGAGCCCTCGGAGACGATGGCATCCCCGGGGTTTGGGATGCTGCGCACTGCTGGGAAGCTGCAAAACAAACGCTCTCTGCAAAAACGTCCAAAGGTAAACACGATGCAGCACAGCTCAAATTTCCTGAGACTTCTTTCTGGAACTCTCAACGAAATCCAACGTTCTGACAAGAGACAGCTTTTTATATCCCC
>VZSZ01012237.1:408790-423997 GCA_013398815.1 Ibidorhyncha struthersii
AACCTGTCAGATGTGGTTTTGCGGGATTCATTTTGTGCCTTTTCTGTCTGTTCTTCTGCACTGCCAGGAGGGAGGGAGACAATTAACTGATGTTTTAAAAATGCAGAACACTCATTACTGTACTTAGCTAATAGATGTGAATTATGTAACTATTGGATGTGCTTAGGGTATTAAATATAGATTTTTATTTTGGGATATTAGGTTTCCCAGCAAGGCAGGCTGAAAATTCAGTTCCCAGTCGTATATAAAATAGGCAGCTGCAAAATCTGGGCCCAAATTTGGGGGGGGGAAAAAAAGAGCAACCCGCAGTAAAACTGGCGTTAGAAAGCTGCATTTGCTCTTTTTCAGACGGGGCAGCCCTGCCGCCCGCGCTGGGGTAGCTGCGCTGGGCATTTGCAGCGCGAGGTGGAAGCGATGCTGCTGCGGGGAGCGGGACGATGCCCCGTGCCCGCGGGCTCGCCCCGGCTGCCGGCGCTGCGGGGACCCTGCTTTGCTCGGAGAGCTTGGCAGAAGGAACGTCGCTGGAAAGGGTCAGATGAAGCGCAGCGTGGGCACCGGGGCCGTGCCTGCCGAACCCCCCCGCGGCCACAGCACCCCGTGAACGGCCCCCGCCCCGCGCTGCCGTGGGGTGACGACGGAGGGGGGCTGGTCTGCCAAATGCCGGGGCTTTCGCCGTCGGACAAGTGCCTTCGTTAGACTGTTCTTAGACCAAAGTTTGTAATTTGCAGCTAAACGCCCCAACTTAGTGCTCTCAATTTGTCCACTCTTCTTTCTAGGTTAATCCACATCCTGGTGGGCTTAAACTGCCCCGACCAAATGCCGTCTGTGCCGCTCGGCGGGGCTTCGTCAGGCATGGCAGCGGGACGCGGAGGGGGACAGAGATTGGCACACACCATGACCACCGGGCTGAGTCAGGAGAGCGTGCCACGGGAGGAAGATGCAGGGAGCGCTTTGTAAAGGTCTATGAGCATCTTGCAATAGAAAAACCGGCGTTACAGCACGGTTAGCCAGGAGGATTTGCTGCAGCAGACAAACTGCAGTGTCCCTCCGGAGGGGAAGGGATCATGGGTTCATTTCAACTGGGACGCAGAGGCACAAGCCCATGTGTTGGTGGGAGCCGCAGCCTTGTCAGGAAAGGAAAAGCCACAGGTACTGGGGGGGAAAGAGAGAGCTCTCACCTCGTGGTGGTGATTCCAGGTAAAGGAGAAACTGAACTCATTCAAGGAGGAAAATAAGAAATTTCCTGTTTCGAAACAAAAGTCGGCATGAGAACCAAGGGAAAAGCACCTGCTGTAAGGAAAGTCAAAACCTCTGCTGGAGGGACTCTCTTTGGGGGAGAATAATGACAGAGGAACAGCAGGGAAACCCTCAGCAGGGCAGGGAGCTGAGCCGAGGTCCTGACGGCCCCGCGCTCCTGCCCGTGGGAAACTCCTGCCCTGAGCCGGAGGCTGTGGGAGGGTTGGTGCGCGGAGCGTCAGGAGGAGCATGGCGGGATGTGCCGGGGTGTGCCGGGGTGTCCGTCGGTACGCACCACCGCTGCCAGGAGAAAGAGCAGACCGTTGCAGGAGCCGTGTCAGCAGGAGGCGTCCCCAAGGCTTACAGGCAGAGTTAAATATTGCCTGTGCCGGTGCTCCGGCGTCGTGTCATGACATGCCAGTGCCACCACTGCCACCCAGGACTGCTGTAACGCCGTTATGTCCTGCCTTGCTCCATACACCCCCCCTGTTGTCCGCAGGGGGGATGGGTCCACCCCTCCAGGCTGAGCTGCTTTTATTCATTTTTTTAAATGGTGCATGAGGTAGAATCAAGATTTATGTATTTTTACCACCCTGCAGGAAGGGTAGGTGGTGTGGAGCATCCCCCAGGCTCGGCTACCGCATAGTGAAGGCGTCAAAAAAACTGAGAGAGTTTTAACCTAATTACCGTACTTCTGGCGCAGCTCTATTAGCCAGCACACAATACTGGCTGCTTACTGCTTTGGGTGGGAGAGGGAGTCCGAATCCTGGGCAGGAGCAGTCTGAAGACAGGAGTAGTCAAAATTTTCCAGATAATCAGAGATTAGGAATTATTTGTTCGGCTTTGCTAACCACAGTGATGCAGCCTGGGACGATGCTCCGCGTGGAGGTTCAGAGATGGGAACCAGAAGGGCAAAGGAGCCAGGAGCCCTTTCGGGGTCTGACCTGGCCTAACTAAGGAAAACGCAGGAGTTTCTAACACAAGCTGAGATTTAAAAATGAAGCGAATTAGAAAACGTAGCTCTTGAATTGTAGATTAGCAAAATGGAGCGTACAAGAGTTTGGATGCATCTGCCCTACAGCTATATTCAGGGTGTTAGATGTAGGGCACTAACTGTGCACATCGCTCGCTTACGCGTTTCCCAGCAGGAGGACTATCAGGCTTTGCAGGAGCAGGGGACATGCACGTGGGCGGCACGAGGGTCCTGTCCCCACGGGAGAGTTAGGAGAGGGCAGGTTTTGTGCCCAGGGCTTCAGCCCTTCCCAGGAGCTGCCCGGAACCCACCGGTGCTCCTGTCCGGGGGCACCGCCGCTGTGGCCCAGGGCGAGGGGGACGGGCGTCTCGTCAGCTTTCGGCCAGCAGACGGCAAGGTCACCCCTGGGCGGCCGGGGGGGCGTTGCCGGGTCTAGGCCAGCCCTGCTTTGAGCAGGCAGTTGGGCTGGAGACCTCCAGAAATCCCTGCCAACCTGAATTATTTATGAATCCATTATTTCAGCCCTGCAGCGAGACTGTGCCTCTCAGCAGTTCTGCTTTGGCCATGGCAGAGGGCTGGGGGCGGCCGGCTCCTCCGCTCAGCAGTTTTTGCAGGCGGGCACCTCCCGCTCCTTGGGGCGTCCCCGGCGCGGACGCAGGAGGGGCTGCAGCCCGCACCCAGGGCTTGGGGCGCAGCGGCAGCGGAGGTTCGGTGTGCCACGGGGGGCTGAACGGGACCCCTCAGGTGCACCGTGTCCTTGCGCCCGCAGCACCAAGCGGTTCCTCCCCCAGTGTTCCCACGCCAGGGTGGCACCCCGGACATGCACGGTGCCCCGGGAGAACGGCTGGAGGCACGGACCCCGCTCCAGACAGGCTGCTCGGGCCCAACGACTATAGTTTAGATGCTCACAGAGATGTTAGATTAAACATTGCATCTTCTGAGGCGCTCCTGTAAACCTTACAAAGAGGCCAGGCAGAGCCGGCCACGGCTTGCCGCAGGCACCAGCGATACGCCGCTGTGCCGCGGGGTGCCTGTAACGGAGCGGGGCTGCTCTGCAGACCGGGGAGCGTAAAGGGTGTAAAACCATCCCACTGGCATTGCCGGCGCTGAAGGATAAACTGCTCTGTGCGGTGACGCCCGTGTTACAGTGTCAATTGGTGGAGGGGTTTGGCGGTGAATTGTACGATGGAGAAAGCGCCATGATTCAAAAGCTGTCACCACGAGGAACCTCTGCTGGGCATAAACAGTGCACAAGTCATCCGCTTTAATAGGATGCAAACAACGTTGTCAGGTACCAGATGAGACAGGTCGCAAGTCAAGCTGTCATATTCTAGGACAATTGAATTGATTTGTGTTTGCTATCTTGTTTTGTTTCTAAATGGTTTGCATGGAAAAATATGAGGACACCGAAGCTCCCGCACGCTGCCGCAGCGCTGGTTTCCACAGCCGGCAGCCGCAGCAGGGCTCGTCGCTCCCGCTGAAACTGGGGCAGAGGCCGTGGGCCTCTTCGCTGCATTTAAATTTAGCATTTGGCTGATGCTAAAACGCAATGGGAGAGAGGGGAAAAAAATGGTGCACAGAATTAATCCAGAGACACCTGCCCTGCTCTCTATCCTCCGAAGAATAAATGTAATTCATGGCTTTGTTTCACTGTGACGGCTGGGAAGAGGAGAGGACATACTGCAGGTGAAGGCAGGCATTCGGCGAGCGCCGAGGAGACCCCCAGTGCAAGTAAAACCACGGCTTAGGGGCTCCTGGGGACAGTTCCCTGGCACGTGCCGTTTGTTTCCCATGTTTTTGAGATAAAGCCCTGAAGTCCTCAGCCTCCGGTCCCCGCGTGAGAATAGCAGGGGGAAGTCTGAAAGCCAGAAGTGTTCTCCAAAAGCAGCTGTGCAGTTCAACGCAGCAGCAAACGCCACCACAGCTCATAGCAGATCGGCTGTGGTTTATGCAGCCGCTTGTTACTGTGTCACTGGGAAGCACGGGAGAGGACAGGAGAAGGTGACAGCCGAGGGATGCTCTGGGGCAGGCGTGCGGGGAGCAGGGGGCGCGTGAAGGATGCCGGGACGGGGGGGGGGGGTGTGAATAAGGAGCCCAAGGGTGTGTGGTTTTTTGAACTGAGCTGGGTTTCTGTCTGCTTTTCCCACCTTTGCATGGTCCTTCTGAGAGGGGACAACCCGCAGCAGGATTTGCCCCACGCCAGCCTTGCAGAGCGGCACTGCCACCGCTCGGGCACCGGCACCCCCCCCAACTCCCCAGCTTTCGGCAGATATAGTGCACTGTACCAGGCTTGTACGGCAAAGTCCAGGATTTTGGCTAACTTCTGAATTTCCTGGCTTTCAAATGTTAGAAAAGCTACTTTTTGCCTGCTAAATGTTTAAACGTCCGCATGTGATGCTATGTCTTTGCAACTTCAGCCTTGTTTTAACAGCATTTTAACTATACACCAAACTATGCAGGTATCTGCAGCCTTACCTTATGCTGTATTTTCTATTTATAATGTATTTTCTGCCCTAGGTAAAGATGTTCTGCAAAAATCTGATGGCAGGCAATCCCACGCGAGCAGCCTCTCCCGCTGGAGGTGTGACGGTCAGGCTGGGATGGCCGTGTCTGGCCGTGTCCCTCTCCAGGGCTCCGGAGGTTCCCACCCGGGGCCGGGGGGATCCTGGGCCCCTCGGTCCGGAGGACGAGCCTGGGAAGGGCCCCGAGGCTGCTCCGGGAGAGAAGTAGCTGATCGCTGTGCTCGTTTTCAGTAGAGAGAAATCTATACATGCACGGTGACATTTTTAGGGCACGCTATTTTTGCCTTATGAGTGGGCTGGAAAAATCAGAGTGGCTTTCAAGAAATGAAAGCACCTTATTTATTCTGAGAAAATAGCTCTTACTGATTAACCTCAAGCTTTTCCACAATGTCTCTCATGACATAAGACTTAATCCCATGAGATCTAAGGCTAAAAGGACAGGTTTTGGGGGGTAAGTTTGAAGATGCTGTGGTAGAGAGCCAAAATGGGTTTTACAGCTGAAAACCTCTCGCAGCTGCTGAGTGTGGCGATGTATTGTGATGCTACAAAATGGTTACCCTGAAGAATAACCACCCCAAAGCTGGAGTTCAGTAGCTGTTCATCAGCAAAAAGCAATGTGACACAACAGCACGAGAAGTTATAAAAATTTATTCTCCAATGGAAACTAACTGGGGATTTAGATGGACAACTGAAAATGGACAAAGGGGCAAAAGGCAGAAAATAAATTACCCCAAACTTCTTCTTTTACTTCATTTGCTCCGGAGTTTGCAAAATTTCTCATGTGCATTGATTTTTTTATGCATGAAATTCCATGAAATTTATGACGATTCTGGGAAGTGAGAAATGGCACGGATCGCCCATCTCTGGGGGCGTATATACGGCGAGGGGAATTTAGCTCTTCCAGCCTTCTCGCGATGCAGAGACATACAAACCGTGGTGTGGAGAGGCTCCCAGACTTTCTTTTTCTTTTTTCTTTTCTTTTTTTCAGTGGGGATAATAATAACAGTGTCAAGGACACCATTCAAGTTGATGCCTGGAGAGCTATTCAGTATAGACCTATTTACGGCCATTATAAAATGCCTGTGGATAGTTCAACGACCGATTTTCAAGAGTCTTTTTCTACCTTTTGAAGGATCAGGAAAATCTATCAAACTGGAGAAATTAAGCTATTTTTCTTCAGGGGAAGAGAAACAGAGTAGGGAGCTTCTCACATTAAAATGCTGCCGTGGATTCCCGATGAATGAAAAATTGGTCTGCATAATAATGAGCCGGGAGATGGATTTTTAAACGGCTTAAACCCACTCTTCACAGCTGCTGCGGCAGCGTGGGGGATTTGGGGCGGCCTGCCTGGGTTTTGCTTTATGAAGTTGAACGATGGCCCTGCTCCAGGTGGCTGCCAGCGGATTTCTCTGCTCCCGCTGTGGGTCCGAGCAGGCAGGGAGCAGGCAGGGAGCAGGCAGCGCTCGGGGGATGCAGGCAGGCGCCGGCTGGGCTTCAAATGAGCATCAAACACCGAGTGCGGCGTGACCGGGGGCTGTCCTTCACACGGCGCAGGCTGAAGGGCGGCTTCTGCCGTGGAGGATTCCTCTCGGCTTTGGTGGCGGTTGAGCCGCTACCAGCGCGCTCCCCGGCTGCGGGCCCACGGCTCCAGGGAGAAGGAAACCACCCGAGCACGCACGTACCTGTGTCGTACGAGGGGCACGCGTCCCAGAGGACGGAAAGTCGCTCGGAGCGGAGCACACCTTGCCGCTGCCCTGCCTGCCTTGCAGCTCTTCTCCGTGCCGCCACAGTTTCCCACCGGCTCTTTGCTTGTGCTGCCAGCCACTAACATGTGTAATGAAAAATATCGTAGAAAGTAGTTTGCTTTAGAAAAATGTGGAGTTTGAGTAATGAGTGTTAATTGCTCGCATCGATATGCTAAACAAACAACTCTCTGCGCTCAAATGGGCTCCCGTCACAATTTTGTTATCAAACGCTTGCCCTCCTGCCATCCTCAAGCCATAAATGGAAGCCCATTTTCTTTTCCAATGCCTTAAGTTGCTTTTAATTGAGTGGGAAAGGCATTTATTTTTTCCCCTTAAAAGACACGAACTCCCTCCTGCCCGTAACCGCAGCGCCGGCTGAGCCACGGACCCAGCCCGCCTCCCACTGGGGCATCTGCTTGGCGTGGGGCTTCGCCTGACCGAGCTCGGGACATGTCCTTGCCTGCGTGCACGGCGCGTGCGCCTTCCACTCTGCGGCTGTGGAGCACAGGCTTTCAGCCGGCGGGCAAGGATGGTCACAGTGCCCCCAGTCATTAATTCCCTGCATCTTTACTAGGTGCATCCGCTTTTTTTGTGCTCGGCGATTCTTCACCGTCTGTTTTGCTGCTTGAGCCGAGTGGGGCCAGAGGGGACGGGGGGGCACCCCGCAGCGGTGGCATGTCCCTGCCTGCGAGGGCTCCCGGAGGCTGTGCAGGGGCTGCTGTGGCATCTACTGCCACTGTGATGCTGCGGTACCCGAGTCCTGGTGATGCTGCGGTACAGGGCGTCCTCCGGCTCTGAGCGGCTGGCTGTGCTGCTCCGTGGTACCCGAGTCCTGGCGATGCTGTGGTACGCGCCGTGTCCTCCTGCCCCGCGCGGCTGGTGTGCTGCTCTGCGTTGGAGGACCCCGGGCAGGGTCTGGCCCGGCTCCCCGCAGCCGGGGAGCTGAGCGCGCTGCGCCAAGGGGACAAGTACAGCACAGCAAAGGTACTATGTGCAGGCCAGGTTTGACCGCAGGCTTAGAACAACAATACCGGTTGTTACTCTTTTTCATTTTTACAACACACCAGTCATCGTTCACGTTTCTGCTTTTGCAGAAAATCTGAAATTTCACGTTCCGCTTTCAGGACCCGGTTTGCCAGATCCCATTGCCATTTCTCCTTCTCTTTCCAGCCTAACCCTGCGTAGCAGGTTTCCCTTTTTTGTGCTCTATGAGAGGTAGCAATCGATTGTGTCTCTTACAAACCAACAGTATGTACAATGTGAATATTAATAAATAATGACGTTTGGATGAAGGGGATTTGGATCTGCCACATGCTCTTTGGGTAAAATTCTTTTCTTTAAACATTAGCCTTTGCATGTGCCACTTCTGCATTTTATTTTCTGCTGCGGAGGATATTGCTTCCCGTTAGACTGTGTCTAGGAAACATTTTCAAGGCATTCCTGTGGGACGATAACTTGGATGGTGAATTTCCACAACTGACATTATGCTATAAGTGCTCCAGGACATGCAGCCTGATCTTCGTTTGCTTGCTGTGCTCAGCGATGGCCCCGGCCCTCGGCCGACGAGACGCTCAGCAAGTCCTCTGCCTAACGCGAAGGCAGAGAGGAGCATCTGTGCCTGGGGCTGCCCCGTGGGGTGATGCTTCGCTATAGGGGCTTGGCTTTGCATCACGGCAAGCATGTGCTTGCACCGGCGTGGATCACGGGAACGCCGAGTCGCTCTGCCGGGGCGTGCGTGGTTGCCCAAATGGTGGCAGGGGCAGCAGCTGGGGTAACCGTCCCCCGCTGGTGTGGGCCGTGGGAAGAGGTGTCTGCGGGAAGGTGCTGCCCGCGTCCTGCCCCGCGCTGGGTGCCAGAGGGATGGGGAGCGCCTCGCAGATGGGCAGAACCGTGGGCTTCACCAGGCTTCTCCAGCCTACAAAATGTGGACGGGGAAAGGCTTGAACTGGGCTGGGTCTCCCAGGTCCCTGCAGAACCCGTTTGGGGACAGGAGTGGTCCCAGTCCCACCAGACTGGCTTGCTGCATCCCGCCCAGCAGGGTCCTGCTGCAGCACTGGGCTGCCGGGGCGGCTGTCCCAGCCTGAGAGCTCTCGCCAAGGTCACAGAAAGGCTTTTAGCTCCTGGCAAGGTAGGGTTATCTTTTCTTTACTGTAATTTCTGTCACTGCTTGCATAGCCGCTGGATGCATTTACTCCAGGAGAAACTCAAAGTGAAGTGACCGGCACGGCTCGGCTGGGCACCCTCGGGAAGGATGAGGCATGGCAACCAAGCCGCTGGCGACGTTTGCTGACGCCAGGCTCGCACCGAGCCGAAGCCGAGGTCCCAGGCCGGGTCAGGAACCACGCTCGTGGCTGGGCACAGCTCCCGCCGCCCAGTGGCACAGGGACGCGGCGGGTCAAGCAGAGGAGTGGGGCAGCATCCGCTGGGGAAGGTCTGGGGAGACGGGGTGCTGGGCTCTGCCTGCCCTCGCTGGGCAGCGCCGGGCACGGGCATGGCTCAGCAAAGCTGGCCCCGAGAGCTGCCTCCTCCCCACGGGCGCAGGCGCCCCCGTGTCTCACGCAGCCCAGCTCCTCGGCACCAGGGCGTACTGGGGCACTGGGACATGCCACACCGCACCGAGGTTTCCTCTAGTTTTCCACCCTCTCCCGGCTCGTGAGCGGCTTGCCCAGCATCTCCAGCGGCGATGCAGACACTTCGAGCTTGTCTTGACCTGTAAAGAAAGGGAAAACCCTTTGCTCCTTGGAGTCAGGTAATAAAATGTCACCGTCACCAGCTGTCTGCTGGGTGCACAGCAGCAGCAGCCAGGGCAGATCTCCCTCCTCCTTCACATGCAGCGGTAGATGCACCCGGTCCCACCCAGCCCACCTCAGGAGCAGGTCTCAAAGCCCTTTGTGGAGTTACCTCTGCCCGACAGCTGGAGAAACTGAGGCACAGGGCAGAGCTCTGCCTTTCCTGGGGGCTGAAAAATCCCCAGTGCCTCACAGCCAGCCCCTCTGCAGCGAGCTCTGCCCTGCAGGAGCCACGGCCGCCCCGCGGCTCCCCGCGGCATGCTCCGGTGGGCGAGGGCTGCTGCAGGGCCGGGGCTGCGCTGGGGGGAGCGGTTTGGGGACCCCCCCCTCCAAGGCAGCGCTGCTCCGAGGAGGCTTCGCCGTCCCCAGCCCGGTGACGGTCCCCGCGGGGCAGCAGCTGGCCGCTCCCGTGGGAAAGGCGCAGTGGCGTGCGGCCTCCCTCGGCTGCCGTCCCCTTTTCTGCCTCCCTCCCGTCCCCTTTTCTGCCTCCCTCCCGTCGCATGACTTTGTTCTTTGTTAAAAGACACACAGTTGAGGAGATGCAGCCGCTCTTTGTGCCAGCAATTTGAATTTGACCCTTCCCAACACCAAAAATCAATACTCCCGTGGAGAAGCAGTGGGTGCTATTTTTCTAAACCCTGTTTACAGCAGTACAGTCCTTTAAGGCAGATGTTATCTGCTCCAGAGTCCGCTGCATACTTTACCAAATTTTACAAAGCATTTTCTGAGCACATAATGACAGTATTATCTTTGTCCACCTGCTGAGAATAGCAGTGGGCTTACAATAAATATCTGCTTCCAAGACGTACAAGTAAGAGTCCATCTTATCTGTCCAGATGGGGAAAAAAAAGCCCCTAATTTACATCCCAGAAAGCACTGGGGTGTGACAAAGGTCATCGGCTGACACTGTACCCTCAACTGGGATGAAAAATATATGAGCCAGGACTGCATTGTTTGAAGGGGAGATAACCAACGCCAACTGCTCCTGCCGTCTTTTCTGCTCTTCCGCCCGGTGATGCCGCCCCCAGCCCCGTGCCTGAGTGCCACCCGACGCAGCCTCCCATGGCACCCCCTGGCTGGCGAGGGGTAGGGACGTGTCCCCGCAAGAGCGTCAGCTGCACCCAGCACACGTCCCCAAGGCTGCCCCAGTCCTGCGTGGCACTGTCTGCATCTGCGGGCGTTGCACGGCCAGGAGCATCCTTGGCCTTCACGCTGAAAGCCGCTTGGTGCTTTCGCAGTGTCGCTTCGCTGACATCCCAGGTGGTTTGGGTTTCAGGGTGGCAACGCCAACAGGAGCGAGGCAGCTCAGACCTTCGGGAGTGCCACCCCTGCGCTTGGTTTAACAGAAAATCACAAGTGCGAAGGGCTCGACCAAACCAGTGATCCCCCAGCGCGCAGCTGGGCTGTAAGCACTCGCTTTTATCCCTCCACTTGATTTCTTACCACATGCCATGTTTGCACAGGTCCTTTCCCGTGAGGCTCCTGGGATACCTCCACGTGTCAGCGACGGCGAGGCAGAAAGCATGTCCACGTTTGTGGGCATGGGGTGAGCTGTTGGTGCCCGCACCACGCTTAGCTGCCTAAAGGGTGGACCACCCCATGGACTCATCCCTCCTCAGGGCAGTGCCAACAAGGTACGTTTTGAATGGTGCGTTTCCATTTTGGGGGGGAAAGACCTCTTCAGACCTTCCCGGCATATGTGCCACCTCCCGTGGAGCACACAGGACCTTGCTCCTCCTAGCTGGGGTGCTCCCTCCGTTTCCTCCATTTCCAGGAAATTTTCTGGGCTTTACCAAACACCCCGCGATTAGCTACTTAATGAGCTAATGAGGCAACTCTGGCCGGCTTCCCCCGCGGCTGAAAGCCCGGCAGCATCTTCCCTCCTCCGGAGGCAGACCCCCCTGTTCTGCTTCCCCGCGCCAGACCGAGCAAAACCGCCCCTGGCGAGTCCCCGGAGGCAGCAGCCCATTACGGCGCTGCCAGGTTCCTGGAATTAGTCGTTAGATTAAGAAATGCGGCCCCGGAATTAGCAAAGGCGCGTGTGATGCTGAGGCGGGGCCGCTCGGCAGCGCGAGGGCTCCCGCGGGGCCCTCGGCAGCTGAGTGAGCTGCCGTGTGCCGTCCGGCAGAGCCGGGGCCGCCGGGGTGGGTGGCGGGTGCTCTGCCCCGCGGGGGCTGCGGAGGCTGCCGGCCGCTGGGGTGTCGCTGTGGGATCGCGTCCGGCCGCCCCATTAAAAATGACAAAAGGACGAAGAAAAATGAGTAGGGAGTCGGGAGGGATATACAATCATTAACAAAATTCCTAATACAGTGGGAGAAATGTCAATACAAATGCTGAACTAATGGGCCAGTCTCCTCAAAAATTTTATTATCTCTGAAGTTTTAAATAATGCATTGCATTCAGATCGCTGATGTTCCTCCTGACATTAATCTCTGATCTTCCAATTCAGCACAAGGAAAGCGGTAAATCAGAGATACTGACCCTTGTCTACACATTTTGCAGGTAGTAATTGATCAAAGATTTATTTATTAGCCAAGCCATGATTGATTTATAGGAGTTTTGCTTGATGGAGTTAATTACAAGCAGTAGGATACTGTCCCTGCTGCATGGGAAGCCCAGCAGCCAGCTCCTGCTGCCGCTGGTCGGGGGGCGATAACGCCGGCAAAGCGATAAGATACTGGCTCACGTCTGGTTCACCCCCCGCTTTGGGATCAGTTACCTGCGGCAGGTAAAATAGTTATGACCATCAATAATCAACTTGTTGTGGAGCCGGAGGATTTAGCAAAGCCAGAGTTAAAGCGTCAGTTCCTTGGGATGGGCTAGGTCAGGACTTTATTTTCCAAACAACAGAAGGAGAAGGTTAAATGGTGACTTATTCATGATGCTAAAAACCAGAAAAAACACCTCGGCGAGTCTATTCTACTCTACAAGAAAAATTAGTCCACAGTAGCCCCTGACTGTGAAAAGACATTGAAAAGCATCTTCTTGCTCTCACATGAGCTTTTCAGCATAACTTTCCAGCAAAGTCAGCACTTCAGGGAAGCACCCGCCCCTGTCTGGAGCATTTCATCCCATAGCACGGCTGGCACGGGATGTCCCTTTGGGCAGTCGGGGTCAGCTGTCCCGGCTGTGTCCCCTCCCAGCCTTTTGCGGTCCCCCCCAGCCTACTCGCTGGCGGGGCGGTGTGAGGAGCAGAAAAACCTTTGAGCGTTTAGCAACAGCTGAAAACAGGACTGCACTGTCACACTATTTCTCATCCCAAATCCAAAACATAGCACTACACCAGCTGCTAGAAAGAAAGTTAACTCCATCCCAGCTGAAACCAGGGTGCATCCCTTACAGCAGTAACTGCCAGTCCACTCAGTTGGGAAAAATCTGTGTGCGTTTGATTTTCTCCGCCCTTGGGGACCGTGGCTGGCCGGGGGGGCAGCAGCGCCCCGCCGGGACCAGGGCACCATGCCGAGAGCTGTCAGCAGCATTGAGGAGGACGGACCCGTGGCAGAGGCCCCGGGAAGGCTCCCTTCGCCGGGAAGGGGAAGCAGGAGGTGGAAGGAAAGGAGCCACCCTGTTTCTGAGCCAACGCACACCTAAAAAATTAATTTGGGGCTGGGATTCTCATGATCTTGCGGGAGCGAGGCACTTAACCCAAGTGAAATGCTGGCAGCTTTGACATCTGAAAGCTCTTTTAAAGATCCTAGTCTTAATTGTTCAGGTTTTTTTCCTACCTCCCAGCTGTAGTTCAGGCTTCCAGCCTTTTCCAAACAAGTTTATCCATCCTTAATTACCGCTAAGAAAGTGACCCCGTGCGAGCCCCGTTGCTGCTCTCCTCTTGGCTGACAGACAACTGCCAGCCAGGCAAGAGCTACTAATTAGTAATTGATAAATATAAGTGTGCTGTCTTCCCCGAGCAGAGTCCCGCCTGACGACAGTAATTAATTGTCCATTGATCCCCCCAGGTTGGCGGCAGGTCTGCCGAGGTGCTCCTCAGCCGCCGCAGCTCGAGGTGAGGGCTGCCGGTGGGGGCGGCCGGCGGCCCGCGGTGCCCAGCCGTGCCGTGGGAGCAGGGACACGGGCCCTGCCTGCCCTGCCTGCCCTGCCTGCCCTGCCTGCCCTGCCTATGGGGTTGTCCGGCAGGTGGCTTTAACCAGAAGAGCGTGGGCCAAGTGAGGTCAGCAAGGAGCAGCCCGGGGAGAGGCCGGCAGGAGACCCCCCCCCACCCCGGGGCCAGCCCTGCATCCCCCTGCGAAACAGCGATGCCGCAGCGCGGTGGTGACACAGTTCATTGCAAAATCCGGGTGTCACGTTAGAGCTTAAACCGAGCATTTATTTTAATTCTTCACCTTTCTTCCAGCCCTTCACCACGGCATGTATTAAAGCAACGACAAATTAAAACCACACAAAAAATGAATAGAGATATTAGAAGGGATGAAAAAGGCCTGGGGCTTGCAGACCTTTGTGCAGAGTTTGCTTTGTCCGTGTGAGCAGTCCTGGCGTTCCCTCGCCCGTTCCCAGGCTCAGGACCTGCGGCGGTGTTACGTGAGCAGGAGGGAGGAAAGCGCGTGTGCGAAGAGGAGCTGTTCTTGTGCCTGCTGCAGTCAAGGAGCACCTGCCTTCAGCAAGAACAAAAATGAGGACTAAAATGCTGACCCGAAAATAGATTTGTGTTTTGTCGTGACCCAAACACAATTTTTCCAAGAGGAAAAACAACCAAACCACTTTTTTTAAAAAAACAAGCAGCTTAACTAGATCTTTAAATTGCATCTCCCAAGGCAAATACTTGAAAGTCAAGTGTCAGTCCGCAGGTTTCTGGAGGCTCATTATCACCCTATAAACTCCCTGCAAGAGGGGTTATTTCCTGCCCGGGCTCGGGTTTGTCATGGGAAAGCTGACGCAGCCCAGCAGGAGCGGCCGTGCAACGCACGCACTCCCGTTGGGAAACCGTCCCAGCGTGTGGCTGCTGGGGACACTGCCGGGCTCGGTGACAGTGCAGCCGGGTGGCGACACTGGAGGGTGCATGGTCCTTCACCTTCCACCCGGGCCCAGCACCCCCTCGCCCCACCCGCAGCACCGAGGTGCCTCGTCTCGGCTTGGGACCACCCGAAACGTACCCCCGGCTGCCCTCGAGAGCGGCACGTGCACGGCTGCCACGCCTGGGTCCGTCCCCTCATGTGGATCTCCGGGGATGACGCTCTCTCAGGTTTTAATTAATTGTCTTTCTATTTTTTTTCCACCGTTTGGGTCAGGCTCCCAAGCGCCGATCTGTTTGATAGCACCCGGGGGAGCCTTTTGTTCTGAATAGGTGAAAAATTGTACCCACAAAAAGAGTTCCCCCTCCGATCAATTCCCTCTAACAACTTTATTGATTAGCTGCAGTAACATTTTTCATTTATTAATTATGAAGAAGATGTTCCAGTGATTTCTTAAAGTTAACTGTTGTGCTTTTCCCCCTCCCTCAGCTCGCCCAGCCCAGCCAGGGCGGCTGCAGAGCCGCAGGAAGGCTCTGCCCACGCGGACCCCAGCGCTGCGGGGACGGACACCTCTCCTACACAGGAACCTGCTCGGTAGGACCTCAGCTGGCTCATCTCCTGAGAGCAACAGCGGCTTTGGGTGCTTTCCTCTGCCCGGTACAAGTTATCCCATTCCTCCTCTCTGGGAAAGCAGCCGGCAGCAGCCCTGAGCCCTGAGCGGGGTGTCCCCACCATGGGGCCACTGCTTGCCCCAGGACGGGGCAGGGCAGCCTGTGCTGCGGCTGCCCGGGCACATCCACCCTCCGCAGCTGGAGCCAGCAGGTGATGGAGGGAGAAAAGCAGAAAAAAACCCAACTGTGATAGTTCGGATATGCAAAACCAGCTGGGGACACGGGGGTGAGGGACAGAGGAACCTTGGCTCGGGCACCTCTGGCCAGCTCCACAATGATGGAAGCCCAGCACAGTGAGCTGCTC
>VZSZ01012237.1:428731-450820 GCA_013398815.1 Ibidorhyncha struthersii
CTTTGCAGCTCGCTTTAGGGGTGCCTGGGCGGCGGTGGAGGTCCGGGGAGGCTCCCGCGGGCTCGGTAATGCTTGCCGTGCTTGGGAAGATTGGCGCTGCCCTGAGATCCGGAGGGATGACTGCTTAATCCCTCTCTTGTTCTCCTTTTTGGCTCTCTGCTCATTGTTAGTCTAATTGGTACATCGAGGTTTATGATAAAGATCAAGCCCACCGGGTAATGGCAAGTACTGTGGCTGCCTGGGGTTCATTTGCTGCAGTTCCTGTGTTTATTATTGCTAGAATTAAATAGTTTCCCATGGAGAAATGGCTAATGATGTCACTAAAATATGAGGAGGGAGGAGGCAATTACAGCTGCTCCTGACCTCGCTGTTCTGGCTCAGGCAAACAAAACAGCCCCCTTTGCCGCGTGCGGCACAGGAGGCTGCGGCGGTGGGTGGCTCCTGGTGAGCCCGAGGAGGCAGGAGGAGGAGAGGGAAGTGCTTTACGAGGGGAGAGTCTCCTCTTCGCGCACAAATATCTAAAAACTATTAATTTCGGGCAGCAGCTAGGAAGAAATACATGAAAGGGAAATTGATTTCTATTTAAATGGTATGTTTTCATCACCTTTTTTCAGAGCATGAACATTCATCTTTGAGTACCTGTGCTAATTGATTTCAAATGCAATTCAACACAATCACTGTAGAATAATAAATCTAGGGGCGAAGAAGTAAAAGGAGGGATATCGGCGCGGCACGGCTGGAGGACGCGGCTGGGGAGAGGGGTGAGCGGCAGCCCCCGGCCCCCGCAGCCCCTGCAGAACCAGGTCCCCACGCCAACGGCCCCGTAGAGATCTGGGTCCCCACACCGACAGCCCCACGGGCGCAGGCGGCAGCTACATCAGCCTGTCTTAAAGACAAAAGGTACGCAGCCAGCCTGCAAAAGGTGGGTTCAATCCCATTAGGGGAGTCATTCGGGGATCAAGCAGGTTTATGGTTAATACGAAGGGTCCTGTTAATCCACGTAAGCCCTCGGAGAGAGAGGAGATTACGAGGGAGGTGGGGCACTGCACTAAAATCGGGAAGCGGAGCCTGAGCGGGCCAGGCGGTGTGCGGGCTGTGGGCTGGGGAGAGCCGAGCATGTCTCTGCTGGGGAAAGGCTGAGAGCCCCGGGGCTGTTCGGGCTGGAGAAAAGACTGGGAGGGGATCTCATCAATGCTCATCAATGTCTAGAGGCGAGTGGCAAGAGGATGGGGCCAGACTCTTTGCAGTGATGCCCAGAGGTTGGGGAGTCTTCTTTGGAGATACTCAAAACCCGCCTGGACGCGTTCCAGTCCAACCTGCTCCGGGTGACCCTGCTCCGGCAGGGGGGTTGGACTGGATGAGCTCCAGAGGGCCTTTCCCACCGTGGCCAGTCTGCGGTTCTGCGAGCATCCCTGGGCGCCGTGGCCGCCCAGCCGGGCTGTGCTCCCCAGCCCACCCCCGGCACGGGGCCAGCGCGGCGGGGCGCGGGACAGGAGGAATTCCTGGGGCTGGGAGAGAGCCTGGCTTTGAGGGGTGGCGGGTGGGACTGGCAGGTGACGAGAGGGCTGAACCGTTGCCAGCTCCTGGAAGTGGTCTCTCTTTCATTAACGGTTTTGTGTCCAGCGCACACTCCTCGGCCGCGTCGCACTGGGTTCCAGCACGCTGGCATGTAAAATGCCACGATGCAAGGAGCTGCCAATGGAGAAAGTTAGAAGAAGTCCTTTGAGCACTCACAGCGTGTGCCGCTCCTCTCAAGAGCACTGTTGGTCCTCGCAAGCACCTGAATTAAATTTATTGCCAGGGATATTGGCTACAGCGTCTCCCTGCGCAGGAGAAAACGTAAATAAAATTTCCTTCAGGCACATTGATCTTCACCATCAGCCACCTGGTGGTTGGAGAGGAGGTAAGAAATGAAAGGAGGGGGCCAGCCCGCGGGTGACGCCGGGGCAGGGGGCTCTGCCCACCCAGCGCACCCCGACCAGCCAGAGGAGCAGCGGGGAGAGTCGAGGAGCTGGAAGGGAAGCAGCAAGAGCTGGAGATGAAAGCGAACCATACATGCCATTAAACTCTGACGATGTGCCCCCGCGAGGGCTCCCGGCGGTGTGCGGGGTGCCAGGCACGGCCCCGGGGACCAGCAGCCGCCGCGGCGTAAAAGCACAGGTGTCCTGCGACGGTGGGGTGACTCAGACCCAGGCGGCTCAGCGCCGTCTGCTGCAAAGGGCACCGCAGAGGAGACTGCTCTGCGGAGCGACGGCTCTGAAAAACATCTAGCTTTTAGGTGTTTATCCTCAAATAAATAATGGAACATGATACCCAAAAAGCTGCTGTGGAAAAATGGGCTAATGGAAGCCCTGGCTAAATGTGAACGCGGTGGGTGAGAAGGAGGCGAGCTGCTCCTATCTCAGCATGGGGCACTTGTAGACAGATATTGCAGTGCTATAGCCTGTTGTGGTACTTAGGTCTCAAAGGGATGTTGAGAAATTGGGGAGGGAACAGAAAATAGCCATAAAAATTACTTGCAAGCCAAAAATACACTGCACAGAAACCAGCTGAAAGAGCCTGCCATGTTGAACTTGTCAAGAAAAGAGAGAAAGATGCCCTGGTTCCAGAACATGCGAAGTTCTGCAGGAAAAAACAAGACATCTTTAACCCGAGGCCAGCTCCACGAGGAAAGGGGACCCCAAATTACATCCATGGGAACAAACTACTCGAGGAGGCGGTAGATTTGGTGTCTTCTGCCCAGCTGGATGCCCTTCCCAAAGACCTTCTAGACAGGCATGAGCTATTGGGCGTGACGTGAGATTAATGAGTGAAATTCAAAGACTTGCCATAAATGAACAGTCTATGAACTTCAATGCGGCATTGTAGTATAAAAGCTCAATAGCAATATTCATATTGAGTTATCTCCCGATTTATGGTGCATAAGATTGACTGGTTTGGCTCTCGTTTAATCTGAGTCATTTCATCCATCCTTGGGAAGCAGACTTATGTAAGAACTGCCCAAAACTGAGATTACACTGCAAATTATCTGTTCTTTTGCACTCTCCACCGCTGGGATGGAGCTGTGCAGTTTTGCCCACGTAACAGCTGGATCATTTTGAAGCAGTATTGTATGGGCATCATCTTTTCCAAATATACTTGGCTCATCCGTTCCCACACATTCTGGCTAGCAGCGAGGAATCACACCGGGCACGGCGAGAGGGAGCCCCGGGCTGCGCAGAGCCGCGGCGGCAGGAGGATGCTGGTGCTTCCAGAAACGAGGAACCACAGTGAGCCAGGACAAAGCTCGGCGAGAGCATTCCTCCCTCTCTGCCTTCCGCTGCCTCCTTCTCTCCAGATGAAGGACCTGTAACCTTGCCAGGGAAAGGGTTAGAGCTTAAAAAAAAAAAAGCACCCTGATCACTGCTGCTACTATTAAACCAGAAAGAGTCGGAATGCTTATATTGATGCAGCTGGGATGATAAGCAAAATACAACCAGCAAAATAACAGCCAGTGGACAGTCGGAGGCCATGGAAAACCTATTGATTGCAACAGGGTCCCTTTCCTGTACAGCAGAGCGATCTCAGAAGGGCTGAGCATCGGGTAATTTCTAGCAAACAATGTACTGCGCACCGTTATTTGTGGATCCTGGAAATCGAACCGAAGCGTCCGGGTCTCGCTAGTACACGCTTATTTAAGAGCAGACTCCGGTAACAAAGAGCTGGTGGCTGCCAGCGCACGGCGGCTTGCTCTTCAGGTGCACAAATACTTTTGGTTTATTTGCTATCAAAGGCAGATCAGGGTTGGGGGCACCCACGCGGAGGTAAGCAGAGATCCCATGGAGCTGCCGCCGTGCCCAGGGGCTCTGGGGCAGCCGGGGAGCCCCGACAGAGGGCTTGAGAGAAGGGGGGTATGAAACAGAGGGAGCGACGAGTTACCTTAAATGCTGGACTTTGGGGTAAAGGGGGGAGAGAAATGAACACCAGGTCCCAGCTGTAGGGCGGTGCATGGGACAGACCCACAAATTACCTGGGAATGGGGGGAGCGAGGAAGGGTTTGCCTGCTCCCGGTAAGGCACAGCCCCACGGCACGGCTGGCGGGGGAACGGCCCCACGCCGGCCAAGGGACCCTGGGGAAAACGTGGTGAGGGCTTCACACCACAAGTCAGCGGGGAGGAGGCCAGCACAAATAGGTGGCAACAAAAAGGAGAGGTCTTAAAACACAGAGTGAAAACAGTGTCAGCAAAAAAGAAAAAGCCCAGATCAGGAATTCTGTCCGTTATACATTCCCTGTGTCAATAGAGGGAAAAGTCTCCCAGGTTTTACCGTTAATTTTTATACTTTACTGCGGATGCCATGGAAAGTACAAAAGAACCAAATGCAACCTCATGGTAAGTGTTTAAAACTTATACACTTAGATAAAATGCTTATACGTTGGCTTATAAATTGCCAAGCAAAAACTCCGCTGTGATCCGTGCACCATCAACCAGGTTCTGTGTTTTCCGCAAAATTAGTGGTCAGTTCAAGGGATTAGCTCCGTATTTTTTAGGACGTTGTGACAGCAAGATCTAAGCTCCCACCACCCTGCGGGGATGGCAGCACCGTCCCCAGGCAGGGACGTCCCAGTGGGATGGCGAGCGGGATCTGGCGAGCATGGCACAAGGAGAGCCGTGGCTTTCGGTGTGGCTGGCGGCTGTTCCCCGCTGCATGCTGCGCTGGGGAGGAGATTGCCCTGCGCCTGCCCTGTGCTGGTTCAGAGGGATGATATATCAGCGAGGTTGGATTTGGGACTGTTATATACGAGCGGTTGTCTAACAGGTCTCTGTAGTTACAGCTGGTAGCCGGTGCCTTGAGAAAAGGAATAAAAGCAACAAATCAACCTTGAAACCAAATTAAAACCAGTGTGCTTCACGGCCCGGTGAGGGCGGGGGCTTTGCTGTGCTTGCCCATGGCGGAGGGGATGGGACATCGGGGTCCCGCCACCACGGCCACAGCCCTGGGGGACGGCAGCACCGTCCCCTAGCTCTGTATGCCAAACTCTGTCCCGTAAAACCCTCGTCAAGGCATAAGGGAAATAAAGTTCCTGAGCCACAGAGGTGCAAGGAAGGGCGGTTGGGAAGGGGCAGGCTGGGACGGCCGGGGACAGCAGTTCCTCATTGTGACCCTCCCCAGGATCCACACAGCAGCATGCTGAAAATAGATGTGTTTGTTTATATTATTTACTCGAGCCGCCGATAATTCCCGCCAAAGGAATTTGTAGGCAGAATGCATCCATCCCTGTAGGAAAGGCTGTCAGAAGCATCACTAGCCCCTGGCCCCAGGTGCTAGCCCCACCGCCAGCCCCAGCAGCCCGTGGGCATCCCGGCCAGCTGGACATCCCGCGGCACGCAGGGCGGGCTGCACACTGGCTACCTGCTGCCGCACGGGTAACAAAGAGATTTCACCGCCAGTTCAGAGGTTGTGAATTTGATAAACTGTCTCATATTTTTAAATGAAAAAATGATACTTCATCTTTCTAATGACAGAAAACTTGGAGATGGTTTACAGTAATATATGCCTTTTTTAATACATGGCTTGCAATCTCAGGCCAGCGGCTGTATGAAGAATGGAGTAGCAGGCAAAAGGTTAATAGAGCATTGGTCCTTTTTTAATTGAAAAAATGACTGAGGGACCATGTAGCAGACCGAGCAGTAATATTATTACAGGCTGTAAGTACTGTTCCAGAGACTTACTGTTCATCTGGGAGCAGAGTAATGAGCACCGGGCTGCGTCTCCTGCCTCGGCAGGAATGCGGGCGCGCTCCCAAACAGCTTCATAGCCAGCTTGCCTTTGAAAACGGACGTTATTTCCTAAGTGTTTGCTTTACATTGCAAATTTGGTGTGCGGCACGGTCCTGCAGAAGGAAGTATGCCGAATCACTGGCAAAATTGATTCCTCCAGATCACCGCTCGGTAGCATCGCACCCAGTCTGCATCGGCAGAGAAAGGGCTCGGGGCCGGGCCGGGCGTTGTGTTTATGGGTAAGAGGATGCTACGTGGTGCCTTCTCCCCTACCTTGTTTGGCAACACTCTGCTGGGTGTAAATCAGCATTGCTGTATCGATCCCAGGTAAACTACAGCAATTCACATCGCCTGTGGACTGGGCACTGCCCATCGTCGCTGTCGCAGGCCCACCACAGTGCCCCCGCCCCGGCAGCATCCCTGTGCCGCGGCTGCGCTCCTGCCGCCCGCCCTCCCTGGCCATGCTCCGGGGGTCTCGGCACACGCAGACCCCCCTGCGGCTCTGCCAGGGCTCCCCGAGCAGCTCTTGACCACTCTTGAAAGCAGCCCCAAGGTTTTCAGTGCAAATTCAGCCTGTTGGGAAAATAAACGCGCGCCGCATTGAGCGACGCGTGGGGAGAGCCCCCCACAGCCCCCCAGCCCTGCACCTCGTGGGTTCAGCTCCGCCGCTCCACGGCCCTGGGCGAGGGAAGGGGCTTGGTTTGCACAGACAAAGTGGAATCGCTCCGCTTTTCTGCTATAAAACGATTACAAAGCTTTTATACCCCGGTCTTATCAGGCTTGAAGTGTCCCGTAGCGCAGGAAAAAATCTCGGGGGTTTGGCCGGTAAAGCAGCCGGTGCGCTGCGGGCTCCCACCCCCAGCCTGGTCCCGCAGGAGAGGGTGTCTGCGCGCGGGCGAAGCGTGCTCCCTCCCGCAGGCACCTGCAGCTCCCGGGACAGGCACACAGGTCGGCGTCTCGCGGCACAGCCCCATCGCCGTGCCCCCACGCGAGGCTGGCTACGCACCTGTAGGTGACCTGTGCCTATAGGCCACCCGGCACGGGCTGTACCTGTGCTGAACGAGGCCACCTCGGTGCTTAAACCGGAGGTTTCTCCTCCAGCGGTTGGGTTTGAAACCCCAGGGAAAATCTGTGGGCACCAGTAGAAGATAATTAGCGAAGTCAATAGCATGGGCAAAGCCCTCCGAAAGCCTGCAAAAACGGGCCTTGAGACTAAAACTACCCTGAGATCCTCTGGGCGAAAGGTGCTCAAACAGTAAATAAAAGATGAAACTTGTACAAATTACAGCAGTAAACTATAATGTGAAGAAATACTGAGCTAAGTGTCCTGCTTAGGCTACGACGGGGAGGAGCAGGGCTGACGGTCATTAGTCACTGAGCCCCCCGAAGGCGGGGGTGTTGCTGAAGGCATTAAAACCGGAGGAGCTGGGGAGGATGGAGGAGCGGAGGCGGCAGCAGGGGACAGGGATTCCTTCCAAAATACACAGATGCTGCAGGAAGCCAGAGAGTCGGGGTCTGGGCAGGGACCCGGGGCTGGGGTGTCCCCATCCCCGCAGCGCGTGGCAGGGGAGCACGGTGGAGCCAGAGGCTGGAGAAACGAAATGGCAGCGACAGAGGGGTTTGGTGCTGCGCAGGAGGTGGCTAATTGGGTAGATGACCCCCAGGACTAATTGCAGCAGGGAGGCTTCAGCGGCCATTCCATGGTGCCGGTAGCGGGGCGTGCAGCCATCCGCTCTGCCCCGACATCCCGGGGATGTGCTGTGACCCCCCCAGTGCCACCTTCTCCAGAGGTCAGCAACAGGGATAAACTGATAAACAGGGATAAGCACCTGACAGCCTGCCAGGGGAGAGAGGAAGAGGAGGACGAAGCTCTCCTGGAGAACCTGACAGACGAGGGAAACCCACTTTTCAGCCTGCAGGGAGGAAGGGAGCCCTGTCCCTCAGCAGTGGTTAGCACCGGACTGGCCGGAGGAAAAGATGGGTAACCCGCGGCAGGAGGGTTATTTGGGAGCTGGGGTAGTACCCGGCTCAAACCAGCGCGGCTCCCGAAGCAGTGGCCGCGGCGGGGAGGCCCAGCGGTGCAGACAGGGCTAATTGATGAGGAATCGCCGTCGGAGCGCTGTGTCATCTGGAGGAGTTGAACTCTGGGCTGGCTGGGAAGCGAGGCTGTTAAACAGGTTGTGGCGGTACTTTGGGCTGGGGAGGATTTATGCGCCGGAGGAGCAGCTCTATCCGTCATCTGTGAAAAGCCTCATTTACAGAGAGACACCGTGAGGAAAGGCAATCAGCTTGAAACCTGCTAAGCTGGGAATTTATAACCACTCTGCAAGGGAGGGCTCGTCCCTCTGTTCAGCAGGAGCAGCAGAAGCGTCAATGGGAGGCAGCCCCGGGAGCCACAGGGACCCCTCGGGGACACAATCCCACCGGGGGCTCCCCTGTCCCCCAGCAGACCCCCTCAAAGAAACTCGAAGTCAGGACAGTGAAAAAGGCAATGGATTTCCTAACCAGCCTTTGCTGGGAGATGGCCGTCTATGGAACTAGCCGGGAGCACCTCCGTCCTGTCTCCAGTGGGCAAAAGAGAATTCTCATGGGGAAAAAAAAGAGGGAAAAATGCATCTGGAAGGTGCTGCATAACCCCCGGACCTGGTGACGCCACCTGGGCTGTTGCCTCTTCTGCTGGAGAAGGACGCAGGTGCTCGTGTTGGTGGTTGGAGAAGTCTCGCTGCAGCCTGGCTCGAACACCTCGTCCTTCTTTCCGGCAGGCATGTGGACCCCAGGACCCCCCCCAGCGAGGCGTAGCACCTGCGAGGACCTGCCGCGCTACGGGCAGCACCGAAGCCGGGCTGCCAGCCTGCCGGGGTGGCCACCCAAGGTCTGCACCCGCCGCCCGCATCAGGGAGGACGCCCGCCCCCCCCGCTGGAACCCCTCTGGCTCCTGCGGCATCGCCTGGCCTGTGCGGAGCGGGGCGTCCCACCGTGTCCCCAGCTGCATCTCCCAGCCGGCTCAGCCGGCGTCCGGAGGAGCAAAATTGATGGTTGTGTTTGACTGGGGATACTTATAGGAGCCGCTGCCGGCAAAGCGGTCCGGCTGGCAGAGCATGTCACAGGGATGGCGGGTGCCCTCCCCTGGCTTTCTGTCGCCCTTTTCACTCCCCTCCCCAGCCTGGGGCTTAACGGCGGAGAGTTACTCGGCGTGGGGTTGCGATTGTCCCCCGGTCTGCCCAGTGGCACTCCCCGCCCCGAACATGTCCTTACAAAACCCTGTTCCCGTCCCCTCGCTGCTAGGGTGACAGCCTGGCCACAGGCACCGACGCTCTGGGGGAGAGCCGGGGGACCGGGAACCGTCAGCCCACCGCCCCGGACAACCCTGTGCGGGTTTTACATTTTTTACCTTTTGTGAATACTTGCTGGCAATGGTTTATTAAGGTTGCACAGGCACCTGCGTTAGCAGAGCCCACACTCATCCCACGCTCGGGTCCCTCCCGTGATGGACCTCCATATAAACCCCTGACTGAAGGATGGATAGCTAACACCATCATTTGTGCTGCATTTTTCTCCCCCGTGGAGGATGAGCTCCAGTTACTCCCATCCATCTCATTCTTTCAAGTCATCTTCATTCTGCAATTTCCCCTCACCCCGAAAAGAGTAAAAAATCGATCCATTTCTTTCCAATTTCAGATGGGGAGAGGGAAGGAGCCCGGGGAGAGGCAGAGGATGCCTTTCGCCACTCTTAGCACATGCCTGTCCGTGTGCTTCCCCGCGCTCCCTGCGCAGCGCGTGCGGCTGGCCGCGAGTATTGATTCCTGCCCGGAAAGTGCAGCAGGCTGCGCTCGCACCCTGACCTCCAGCTCACCCTGTCAGAGCCAAAAATACACAGCTTCAAGTCTCTGCCAGACAAAAAAAACACCGTTTCTCCACTCGAGAAGGTGAAGGCTGTCCCAGCCAGGGCAGCAGCTTCCGAGCTTGAGTGTGCCATGGGGCTGCCACCAACGCTGGCAACCCAGCCCATGGCCGGAGCTGCTCCACCTTTTCCATCTTCCCATTATTTCTGCATTTCACTGACATTCCTGCATCATATTTACATGCACATAGGATCAGAGAACGGATTAGGTTGGAAGGGACCTTGAAGATCATCCAGTGCCATCCCCTGCCCTGGGCAGGGACACCTCCCCCCAGCCCAGGTTGCTCCGAGCCCCGTCCAACCTGGCCTTGGACACCTCCAGGGATGGAGCTGGGAAAATGATTGATCCTGTGAAAACCACCTTTTCCTTTAAAAAGTAAGGAAGCAAATAAATAAAAATACATTAAAACCGAAGGGCATTTCTCAAGCAGGCACTCCCGTCCGCGCCAGGGGGACAATACCTGGCTGTCCTTAGCCCTTGAAGAGCCCCAGCCCATCCCTCCCCTGCCATGGGGCACTGGAATGGCCTGGCGAGAGGGAAGGGGGCCAGCACGGAGCTACGCTGCTTCCTGCTGCGGGGCCGGGGAGCAGAGCCATCCCTGGGGAGGACAGGGACAGGGGACGGTGGAGGCAGAGCCAAACCCTGGCCTGTCCCCAGCATCTCCCGGCGTGGCAGCAGCCGCCATGGTGGCCATCCCGCACCGGGCTGTTCTGCAGCACCACAGAATTCAAGGAAGGATTCAGCAAACGTCTTAAATCCGCTGAAGGGTAAGGACCGGCCGTGTCCCGGTGCGTTGGATTTCAGCTGCTCTGTGCAGTTCCCCTGTACCTCTACGAACGCCGGCAGCGTGTGCTCGGGCATAGCGCGGGACACACACGTCTTAGAGAGTTAACAAAATAAAAGTCAAATACACATCAGGGTAACGTTCTAAAGGCAAATGTCTTTGCCGTAGCATGGTTACCCTCACACTAAATTTATGCTATAATATATCACTATTGTACCCTGTGCCACATCTGACAACAAATATGATTTTAGGTGTCATGCAGCAGGCATTTAATTATTGGAGACATGGGCTTAATGGTATTTGTGTCACAGGAGTGAACGGTACAGATGTATCTTGACTCATGGAGACTGAAATGCTAGCTTCAAAACTACCTCTCCTGATAATAAGTAATTTTACAAAAATGGTTAAATGAATCAGATTCAAACAAGGTCTGGTTTTTTCCATCTGATCAATAGATCCGAAAGAAACAATGCCAAATATCATGAGTTATTGTGCGGCACTGATGACTGTCAGGACAATGGGAATAGCAAAGACAAATACACACCTTTTCCTCGGTTATTACTTTAAGCCTTTTATTATCATTATTATGGGTGATTAAAAATCCCATTAATCAGATGCTAAACAGATTAAACTCTATGAATTAATTTTCTGGAAATAACTAAGACAAACATTCTGTGCAGAGCTCATTTAATGAAATAGAAGCTGTTTATCTGCAAAATTAGGGCTTGCGCATATCTGAGCTTCAGCTGGAAAAATCCGCTACCGTGTGGGCATGGCGGGCGCAGGCCGGAGACGCCACCTATTTTTTTACCCATTCTAAGTAAAAGAAAGATCTTGCTCTAAGTAATTTATGATTCATTACACAAAGAGTTCATTAGCTAGGGCTAGAAAATAAAATTACAGTCATTTAAGAAATAATTCCTTGATTTAGTGTTTAAGAAAAGGAGGCTGCAGGACAGAGGAAGCGTGTGCCGCCCGATGGGGACCGTGGGGCTCTGNCACAGGGCCCGGGTGCTCGGCACAGCCGTGCCTCTTCCAGCTGTGCAACCCTGACGAGGCTGAGCCGCCTCCTCGCTCGTCCAGCTCTGCCCTGCAGTCACCGCATCCCTGCCCGGCGCCGCATTGCGCGTCCCATGCGTGGCAGGACAGCACCCGGTCTCCTCCGTGGAGGAGCCGCGCGTCTCACCAGCATCCCGGGGAGCATCGACTCCGCTCGCCAACACCTGAGCTGGCGCCGCTTGCTGGGCTCCGGGTGAGGGATGGCATCCCCTGTGTACACGGGAACCCATCCACACTTTGGACACAAGGGCCCAGGTGTAAAAGCCGGCGCCGGGCATCGCCCCGGGACTAACGGCAGCGGAGGCAGCGCTGGTCTCAGCTCCAAAGTCCCCCTAACTGTGAGCCTTGCAATGGCTCACCAGCACTAAAACTCTAAGCGCCTACTTTATTTCACCTTTGCACTTACCCCTGCTATAAAACCACCATAAATAATTTGTTAAAAGTCACGGATAATAATAGGTAACTTTTTAACGGCACAGACACGTCTCTATCTGGTTGAAGTTTGGCCTGTTACTCATAAATGTA
Organism: Ibidorhyncha struthersii; assembly: GCA_013398815.1. Classification (NCBI taxonomy): domain Eukaryota; kingdom Metazoa; phylum Chordata; class Aves; order Charadriiformes; family Charadriidae; genus Ibidorhyncha; species Ibidorhyncha struthersii. The sequence continues at coordinate 440,761 of VZSZ01012237.1, forward strand.
AACAAAAAGGTGGGGAACAATCACAGCAGCCGCCCAGGAGCCCACGGAAGCGCCCGTTGCCTCATCAAAGACCAGCGCAGCACCTCCGGTGCTGGCAAGTTCAACATCCCCTCGCTCCACAGCGCCCGGACGGCCCCGGCGCGTTGGCCGCCTGGGGCACCGCGGCTGCCTCCGAGCTGCTGCCCGGCGGGACCACCAGCAGGACTTGGCAGAGGAAAGCTCTAAGACAAGGTTTGTTTAACAGTTTCGGTATCATGTTATTTCATGGTCATGAATAACGGCTGACAGCTTTTTAACACGACGGTATGTCGTGTAGGTCCTCCTCACGCACCTGCTCTGGGTCCAAACAGCCCTGTACCTGGCACTGCAGTGGGGACAAAGAATGATGACCTCGAAGGAGCACCCTTCTTCTGGTGGGTGTCTTCTGGTACACCAGCAAAACATCAATCTGGGGAACTCCAGGCTGGGGCCGGCTTCAGAAGCTGAGATTTACATAGAAGGCAACATGTTTTTCACTCGGCTGAAGTGCATAAGGCAGTGGAGGAGTACAGCTTTTCATCAGGTTAAATGGTTCAACGGTCTCGACTCAGTCCCTGAAGCCCACGACTTAACAGTGGGGAGATTTTAAGTCAATCAGAGGATTTTCTTGATGGTTTATCTACATCTGCACTCCTGTGTTAGTCACATCCTCAACCTTTTCTCTGTAAGCAGAAGGTAAATGGGAGCCAAGATTCCTGTGTTACCATTTTTACCTACTAGCAATTAAACAAGAAGATGGGCCTTATCAGTTCTGCCGTTAATGACAATGATACAGGAAATGAGCATTAATTGATTTTTCACCAATATCTTTCCCTCCCACAATTATGGAGCTGCCTTTGAGTGTAAAACATTGGAGCCAATGTGATAAAAAAGTTTCATCTATGGTGAAATAACACCCAGGCCGCGGGATTAAGCAGCGTGGCAGTGACACAGTTTGCCTTTATAGATTAGGTACGCACAGGACGCATGAAGCCCCCGCGTGAGCCCGCGTGAAAAGACCGGCAGAGCAAGGGAGGGGGCCCCTGCGGTTCCTGTGGTGCCCCGTAGCCCTCGCGCTTCCCCATAGCCCCCATGCTGCCGCAGTGCCCTTCTCTGCGGGTACAAGCGTTCGTTGCTGGAGCCGGCGGGATGTGGGATGCGGGTGCTGCACCCACAGCCATGGGAGAGGGGACGGGAGCCCTCCCTGCCCCGCTGCTGCAGCCCTGCCTTTGCCACAGCCCCCCCAGGGCACCCAGACCCCCCCAGTGCTCGTTTGCTGCTGGTCTATACCATGCACAAGTGAGTTTACACTCCCGTCCTGTCTGCCACGCGACCATACTAATGTCTTCCTCCTGAAATTATCTGACTACTCACTGCTGTTATCCCCATCCCTGGTGTGACAAACAATCCCAATCTCAAAGGCATTTCTCTGGTTCCTAAGCAATGCTTTTGTGTTAAAAAGAAAGCACTGAAGGAGGTTTTAAATCCGGTATCCAACTCTTAAAGCACCATCAGACACAAGTGGACCTTCTGTTTGCATTCATTTATAGCTTTCTCTAGAAATTGCCTATTGAATTACTATTTCTTGTGCCTGTTTAAATAAATAGGCGTATTTGTTATTGCTGTTGAAAGTTCCATGTTTGGCCTTTTAAGTCATTTGATTAGGAAGTAGAGAGAATATTTTAGCAGCAAAGAAGGCACTGACAATCAGCACTAGTAGGAATAATCCAATTTTCTTTGCAAAGAAGGGCAAGGGTCCTCCTAGGAGGTCAAAGCTCCCTTAGCACAATTAGAACTTTAATTAATGAAATTGGTTGAGCCTCCACCAGCAGAGGCAGCGTATTTGTCCCTGCCCAGCAGAGATCTAGGCGGGGAGAGACAAGCTCCCTGCGCCGCGGGGCGGCGGGCTCTCCTGGCCGGCACAGCCGTGGGCAAAGCCGTGCAGACCCTCAGCTCCCCCCCAAATGCAGCCGGACCCCCCACCCTCCATGGTGGCCATTTACTCTACAGATGCATCTTTTGGGCTCTGCGTTTAACGTCAAAGGCAAAATTGGCCTTCTTCAGCAGCTTGGTGACGTGCGGCACGACTCGGTATGTCGTGCTGTTCAGACATGCTGTCTGCAATTAATATTGCATAACGGCCTCCTGATTCCTAAATTATGTATTTCTTCTTCTCAGCATCATGTGTTTTTTACAGGGTTAATTATTTTCCATCATTCCGCCTTTAGCAACAGTCGTCTTAATTAAGGGGGCCAAGTTCCGCTCTTATTCCTGCGTGGTGGATCCTAATGAAGTCAATGGAGCCGCACAGTGTAAATAGGAGAGGGATGGTGGCCGTCTACATAAAAATAAAATGTTCCCTCTCTTATTGATTAATGTGTAAAATTAAACCAAGCCATAATCTCCAACTTCTGACTAAATGTCACTGAGTAAGTTACTGCAACCGCCCCCTGCCTCGGAGTGGTTTTTCCATGGGCAGTTCAAATCTTGCTGGTTCCCCTCCAGCTGCCCGCACCGACCTGAACTGGGATGCTCAGATGAAACCCTGCCTCTGTGGGAGCCAGCAGCGGCTCTGCCATCGCGCCGGCCAGTGCCGGGCCTCGTGGCTCTGCTTTGGGGGATTAAAAACGACTTCAAAGTTTGCAGTCAGGTGCTCAGGTCACCATCACCTCCCCTTCCCCCTTCTCCTTGCCCCTCTGAGCTGTTGGACGCTCAGCCCCTGGAGCTGGGCACCTCCATCCCTCCTCACCCTCACCCAGGCTGTGCCGCAGCTCCGGGCAGGACTGTGCCATGGGTCCCCGGCGCCCCGCTCGTGCCCGCGGGCACCCATCCCAGCCCCGTGTGCAGTTTGCTTTAACAGTAGAAATGAAACAGCTGGGGGGGGGGGGGGGGGAAATGGGTTTAAAGCTGCCGAGAGCGCCCGTGCCTGCCAGGGTCCCCCCGGGCTCGGCACAAGGGGTGACTGCCAGTCCCTCCTTCCCCCTCGCTGCCCTGAGCAGCCCTCCGCCGCTGGCAGCAAAAGGGCTTATCTCAAACTATTCCTCCCTTGCTCGCATTTCCTGACAGCCGCCTATTAAAGCGGACCCAGGCAGCCATGCAGCGGAGGCTCCAATAAGTGGATCCGCATGCAATATTCATGGCTCACTTCAGAATAGTTACAGATCCATCACACTTGGCAGCGGGACGGCGCGCGCCCCTAATGCTGGGCTTAAGCACCTTTTTGAACCAGAGCCCTGAGGATGACCACACAGCTCGGCCTGGAGAGCGGCCGCACGGGCGGCAATGCCCGCGGTGGTCAGGTGGTGCCTGGGGGACACCGGCAGCCCGGAGTCTCTTCTGATGGTGCCCACGAGGCCAGAGACCCTTCCGGGATGTTTCCCGTAAGAAAAGGTGAAGATCTCTGGGAGAGGATGAGGGCCCCCAGACAGTGTCGTCAGCCCATCTTGGCTGTGTCCCCACCAAAGAGCCTCGGGGTGCCCCGCGCTGTCCCCACCAGCAGCGTGGCTCTTTCCCATCAAAGCCCCCTGCCCGCTTTGCAGCCCCCCACCCGCCTCCATCACAGCCCCCGGGGAAAGCCCGGAAAGCCCTTTGGAGAGCCAGGGCTGTGGGACATCCCCAACCCGCCCCGCGAAGCCGCTGCTCCTGCACCCGCCTGAAGCCATCAGATAAACACCCACAGCGCGTGGAAACCAAGGGAGCCCGGACGGAGCTTAATTCCCTCGCTCTGGGAAAGGTTTGTTTACCAGCTTCTTAAATGTCTGGCAGGCACCACACTGCAGCTCCAAGACCGATCTCATCCCCCGGGATTAATTTTTACACAATCATTCCAGAGTCTATGATAATCACTCCATAAAAAAATGAAGAGATTTGGGATTTTTTTCAATGCAGAGGATTAGGTCTAAATACCAGTAATCTGCAGGAAGCTCAGCTGCATGCACACCACTAATCGCTCCCTGACTCTTCCCAGCTTTGGCCCTTTCATTAGTATTTTCCATAGTAGGGCTGTTTGTCCTTGGTGAGGTCAGGCCAGCGCAGACAGTCGGACACATCCCGAGGGCGACGGCCACGTGCCAGCCCACGGGGGTTTATACGGGGAGGACAACATCCGCAGCAGCAGCTCGGGTGAGCGGCGGTGCTGTGCACTGCTTCAGTGCTGTGCATCCCTGCAGTGCCCTGCATCCCTGCAGTGCCCTACATCCCTGCAGTGCCCTGCGTCCCCGCAGTGCCCTACATCCCTGCAGTGCCGTGCATCAGTGCAGTGCTGTGCATCCCTGCAGTGCCCTACATCCCTGCAGTGCCCTGCATCAGCGCAGTGCCCTGCATCCCTGCAGTGCCCTACATCCCTGCAGTGCTGTGCATCAGTGCAGTGCCCTGCATCCCTGCAGTGCCCTGCATCCCTGCAGTGCCCTACATCCCTGCAGTGCCGTGCATCAGTGCAGTGCCGTGCATCCCTGCAGTGCCATGCATCCCTGCAGTGCCCTACATCCCTGCAGTACTGTGCATCAGTGCAGTGCTGTGCATCCCTGCAGTGCCCTGCATCCCTGCAGTGCCCTACATCCCTGCAGTGCCCTGCATCAGCGCAGTGCCCTGCATCCCTGCAGTGCCCTACATCCCTGCAGTGCTGTGCATCAGTGCAGTGCTGTGCATCCCTGCAGTGCCCTGCATCCCTGCAGTGCCCTACATCCCTGCAGTGCTGTGCATCAGTGCAGTGCTGTGCATCCCTGCAGTGCCCTGCATCCCTGCAGTGCCCTACATCCCTGCAGCGCCGTGCATCAGCGCAGTGCCGTGCATCAGCGCAGTGCCATGCATCCCTGCAGTGCCGTGCGTCAAGCAGCGGAGCAGGGCTGGGAACACGGCTGGGCTCACTGCGCTCCAGAGAGGAGCCTCTGCCGTGGCACCGCTCATGCCCTTCGCTCTGGGATCTTCCTGGTTTGCTTTGGCAGGGAGGTGCAGTAATGGGAAGCTCCCAGTGCAGTGCCACAAACCAGCTGGTGGGATCTTTTCAAAACACTGTAAACTATAAAAACAGAGATGACTCGCTTATATCCTGAAGCCTTTAGTAAATTCCTGGTGGTTTAACTAGGTGAAGTGTGAATAACAATCTGGGAGCTGGCGATTTCCCCAGACCGGGGCAGTCGTCTCCGTGTTCCGCCGAGTCCCCGGGGACCTCCTGCGTGCCTGCCCGCGCCGCCCAGCAGCCCTCCCTGCTGTAAAGCTGGAGGTGGGGATGAAGGGATGGAGCCCACCGCGCTGGTGCCAACACCTGCAGCCTTTCTCTTCCCAACCCCCGTGTGCGCACGAGCTTCCCCCTGCCGCAGGGCTGTCCCTTCTGCCCAACTCTCACCTCGCGAAGCCCCGCTTAACTAACCCCTGTCTTGCATTTATAGCGGCAGTGAGCGGAGGAGGTGACTGCAGGCACACCGCTCCCTCCCCGTCGGCACCCCAGGGTTATTCCTGGGTTTTGATGGTGTTTCCCGCTGGGGCTTGGGGCTGAATTCCTGCACGTTCCCAGTGGGACACGAGCAACACGTGGGCCAGCCCGTGCCTGGGGCGCAGGGGGACGGGCAACGGGCCCCTGGGGCCGCCGGAAAAGTGAGGGCTCGAAGGCTGAAAGAAAATACTGTACGTAGTAAAGTCAGGAAGAGATGCGTGCCCTTTATGTCCAGCAAGCGTTTTTGCAAATATAATTAAAATAAATACATATCTGGGACTGGTCTGACCGCAGGTCTGAGGATGCGGTGCCAGATTTTTAAAACGAAATGGCTTAAGCACTTAGAACAGGACTCGAGCCGACTTTGGGTACTTAGGTTCAAAATAATTGTCCCAGGAAGCCCAATTCAGCAGTCACCCAGGCTGAAAGCACTTAGGCACACTCGGGCAGGCGTTCAACAAAGCATTTAGCTGCCCCGGCGCTGCATCAGCAGAAACCTCGGGGCCTTCGTTCAGGGGAGTGACTCAGGGAAACCGCAGGGGCTTGGTGCTGAGACGGCCGGGGTCCCCCCCTGGCTCCCGCCAGGGTCCGGTCCTGCTCCGGTCCAGCTCTCAGGCTGATATGGCCACTAAACAGCAATTTTTGCAGGCAGCGTCTCTGCCGTCACAGCCCGTGGTTGGTGCGATGTCCCTGCCGGGCACAGGCGGCAAAGCCTGTGGGATGCCCACCCCATTTCACGTAGCTCTGCCATGTCCTCCTGCCACGACAGCCCCAGGCCGAGCTCTGGGTGTCCCCCCCGAGAGGAAGGACCAAGCCCCGAGCACCCACCGCGGTGCCATCCCCTGTGCCGCTCCGTTTGCAGCGGGCTCCTGCCTCTGTTGGCTGCTGCCACTGCGTTAAGGCTCGGGAAGCGGGTGGTTCGTTAGCAGGGCGGCGTGACGGGAGCCGCAGGTGGCTCGCTCCTCACCACCTTCCCCAGGGAACGCGTTTTCAGTACAAGTGGAGACGCTGCAAACCGGCAGCCTTGGCTGCTAAACGCGGCTGAGGAGGGAGAATGCTTCTGCTAATAAATTCATAGATCTTCACACACCAGCAGGCTGACAAGCATCTGGTTTTAAAGAGATTTTTAAACTATTTTGGGTGCAGTCAGTCAGACTGAGACCCCCTTATGCTTGGAAACCCTAAACACCAGCTTCAAAGGAGGGAAGGAAACCACAAAGACAGCCTGGAAAAGGTTGATTTCAGCGGGGGCAAATCTTCAAAGCACGACTTTCCTGTAATGTTAAAAAGACCGTGTCCCATTACCATGAATAAGTCAAAAAGTGGGAACCTTTTCCTAAGCGCACACCCGACCCAACGGGTGTTTCCTCCGTCGGGCTTGAAAGCGAATCGATGCTCCTGGTTTCTTTTATGTGATGTGCTGCGTTCCTCCTCCGCTGAAACGCCGCCTCTCCTCTGCTCCGGCTGGTTGAATCTTTGTCTCTGATTCAAACACGTTTCTTCTCTTCTTCAGTCTGCTGCTCTCCTCCTTCTGGCGTGGGGAGGGAAGTCGTGGCCAGGTTGGGTTTTGCCACACCAAATTTGTCTTTTTGAAGACTTGAAAGAGGTCTGGAGGAATACTGCACCCAGCGCTTGCCAGGCAGGCATCAGCTGCAGGGATGTCCAGCACCTCCGCGTCGGGGCCAAGCACAGGGAGCGCATCGGAGCTGCTGGAAAGAGAGCTCACCCTCGGTGCGAGTCGCCCGGGGCTGGCGGTGACACCTCCGTTCAGAAATCCCCTGCCCAGGTGGTGGCCGGCGGGGCAGGGTGTCCATCGAGCGCCCGGGGAGCGGGGTCTGTCACCTACGCTGGGCACTGCAGCCGCAGGTCTCGCACATTCCTCCTCGGAGAGCCTCAAATCTAATCTAAGCAGTAATTCCTACAAATTTCCTACCGCGTGCCACTGCTGTATTTTCTAGCAAACACGCTCACTTAAGGACAGGTATTTATCACCAGCCAAGGAAGGACTCGGCGTAACCTGCGTGCCGGGGCTTTCACCGCTATTGCGGGGGCGGCGGGGAGCAGCCGCTGACGTGAAGGCAGGGGACACGTCCTTCCTGCCCCTTGTCTTCAGTGCAGCTTGCAAAGCACCCCGTGAATAGTGAAAATGCTGCCTTACCAACCCACCGCCTCCTTCAAAGCCTCACACGAAAAATAAGCCCCCTAATTGAGGAGAACTGCTCCCAGGATCCGGGGCAGGGAGCTCTCTACCTGGGCCTCCCCACTCCTCTCGCCCGCAGCCTCCGGCGAGCCGAGCTTCTGTGTCAATTACAGGAAAATCAATGAAGATACTGTTCAGGACTCCTTTTCACCATTCAGCGCGGATGATATCCTTCACTTTCTAGCACTGATTCATTTACTTTCAGCCTCTCCAGGGGCTCCTGACATATTGCTATCTCTGAAGAATCTGAAGCAAGAACTGCCTTTGTTTCCACTGCAACTTGTTGGCGTGCGCAGGCTCCGGGGACGGTGCTGCCGGGGCTGGGGCTCACAACCGGGTCAAAAGGAGAGCGGCTGCAGCACACAGCACGGTTTTTAAACATTTCTTGCCAAAGCACCTTTCCAATGTCTTCTCAGATCTCATTTGCACAGAGATTGGGCAGGATCAGGGGGAAAAATGGGTCCAAAATGGGTGCAAAACCCATGGCGTGCCATTGACCTCCTTCCTCCTGCTCCGCGCTGTTCTGGCTGAGCTGCCCCCGACAGCGGCGAGACTGGAGCACTGCTGCTGCTCCTGCGGTACACACCCCCCTCGAGCACCAAAGCCCTGCCAGGGCAGTGTCTCCCGACAGGGTTCATCTGCCCCTGCTGCCAGGGGCTTTGCCTGGGCCCCCAGATCCGTGGTGGTCTTCCCATGCTGCCCACCCGCTCGTCATAAAAAGCCCCTGATCCACTCAGTCAGCCCGTGCCCAACCGCCGGGTGACACATTCGGTGTGCTCCAGGACATCGCAGAGCCAGCTGCAGAAGGGGGAAAGCCCCCCTTGGCCAGCAGCCCGCTGGCCATAAATACTCTGCTCTCGCTCATTAACTGTCATGGAGGCACTTGGGAGTTTCGTACGAAACCCAAGGGCTGGGAGCTCTTCTTCTGCCTGAGGAGTGCTAGAAATGTGGAAAGGTGTATGACATGAGGGATGTACAGTCCTACCCCGGGGTTTGCACCCAGCCCAAGGACACACAGTCAGACGCTACACAAGACAACGTTAAGTATTATAGAACTGATTTCAAAATATCTAAAGGCAAAAAGTTGTGGATGGTGTGTCCTGGGACACCTAGGTGGACACGTTGAAGCTGGGGACACCGGGCCCTGGGTGGACAACAACAGAAACCACGTGAAGAGTCGTGTAAAAAACCTGTCTCCCATATCAAAACAGTGTTGTTTCCTACATTCCCATCCTTTTCTCTCTCCGCCAAAGCCACAGGCATCCCACAGGACTGGGGTATAGACCTCCGGGCTGTACTCAGACCGAATCCCCACTGAAGGCTGAAGAACCGCGCTGTGACGTAAAACCCAACCCTGCAAGGTCCTCATATTCCTCCTCTTCAAAGGGAGCTTCATGCATGGAGAGCTTGTAGGATATAGCCCAGAGCAAGGATGGTGCTACAAAGACAGTATTTATTATTTATAAGGCACTTGTACGAACTCAGGGCTCAGAGGCAGAGCTGTCTATGGGGGCGAGCTTTGTAAGGGAAAAAAGGGTAGCCTGAAGAAACACTGGCAGTGTTGCAGCGTGCAGCAGCCACGTTCGTAAGAGCCATCCCTCAGACTACAGAAGCCAGGCTCTCTTGGACTTCACATGAAATTTGCTGTGTGATTTACGGGGCAGCTTAATTACCAGTAGGGTTCTTTAAGGTGGTAGAGTGCCCCCAACACCGGGCTTTTAAAGAACGAGGGGTCTTCTGAGCCAGCATCGGTTGCCTGTCCCAGGTGCAGGCTGCGGCGTAGGCTCGCGCAGCGCTGTACATGCCACACAGTGATGCAGAGCGTCACAGGGGAATGCTGTGGCCCCACAGCCCTGTGCTGGGGAGCAGGGGCACGTTGCACACCACCCAGGCACTGGTCCCTCAGAGGTGCCCTCAGGGGCAGAGGGTCCCAAGCAGCCCGGGCTCCCTGCGGCTCGGCCAGCAGCGCGGCTTGCAGCTGTGCCCAGACCCCACACGCGCCCACGGGGCTCAGGAGGTCACTGCGGCACTGGGCCTGCTGGGGGGTCACTGTGGCTGCCAGGCTGGGCCACTCCAGCCTTTTGGGGGGGTCACTGCAGGGCCCCCCAAGGCGGTGGGAAGGGCACCCTGGGCACCCCAGGGCTGTCAGGAGTACCCCGGGGATGCCGGGGGGGGTCACGCTTGGGGTGCCAGGTCGCGTACCCGCAGCTGCTGGGGAGGACACCCCCGGGCTGCCGGGCACCCCAGGGCTGTCAGGAGTACCCCGGGGATGCCGGGGGGGTCACGCTTGGGGTGCCAGGTCGCCTACCCGCAGCTGCTGGGGAGGACACCCCCGGGCTGCCGCGGAGGAAACTTGGGGCTGTTGGGGGGCACGCTGCGGCTGTCGGGGGGACACACTGGGGCTGTTGGGG
>VZSZ01012238.1:0-40056 GCA_013398815.1 Ibidorhyncha struthersii
TCTATCTCCCTCTCGCATTCACTGATGACCCTCAACCTACTAATTTTTAGTGCTTTGGAGAAAGATATAACATCTGGGATTTAGGGAATACAAGTAATATTTAGGGAATACAAGTGTATTTTCACTACGTGTTATTTCTAGATGTATCAAAGGCTGTCTGTCTGTTAGCATTATATAATGGCAGCCTACTTTTTCCAACAGTACCTCCCCATCCTTCAGATATCATATGATTAACAAAAGATTTCTTTAAGAGACTTACCTAGTGTCATATGATGTTAAGAAATCTGTATTAGTATAGAAAATACATCTTTTACTGGGAAACACATTTCTGAAATCCAGCTGAAGAGCAATAAAGAAGTATCCCTGAGAGTAAATTCTAGATATTATAAGTAAAAAAAAATGCATGTTAATCAAAACACTCATTACAGAAACATGACCATCCTTACATGGCATTTGAAATAGAACTTTAATAGCAAAACAACGATGTGTTTGTATTTTCTAACGATCCAATCTCATTATTGGGAAGTATTTTACAAAATGTTTGGTAGAAATATTCAATATTTACTACAGGAACAGATGCAACACTGAAACAACAGGGAAATTTTACTTAAGAGAAAGACATCTCTTTCTTGGGTGTGGGTTTTGTTTTCTAAAATACTTTGCAACCTGTTATGTACAACCTAAAGCTTAGTTACTGGAGAAGGCTTTCCAAAAAGGTAATTAACCTTGAGAAAAAAATACCTTGCTAATCCTAGCCTTGTCTTAAATTAAGGATTACAGTTTTAAATGAAGCATTGCTAATACAAAATAAGTGTTGAGTGAGTTTTGTTTCACTTCACAATATGGAACAGTAGCAGGATGACTATCAGGTATTTACAAAGCACAGATTCAACCCGCTCACTAACTGAATGCAGATATCCCCTTTCATTCTCAAATTGCTTTTTTAAAAAAGAAAAGTTAAAAAAATTCACAGTATACATAGTTATTAAGTCTTCAAGATAGTGTTCACTAATCTCACTTGCCACAATGCAGCATAAAACAGTGAACTACTAAAAAAGGACAGTAAAGCTTTTGGCTTATTATTAACAGTTTCTGTGAGCAGCAAGCAACATACTAGAGCATGAATAGCCTGAAACAGCTCTTTTGGGTGCAAAATGATACAAAGTCACTGAAAATGCAAGGGGTTCCACCAATCAAATAACAAATGAAAGAAAAAAAAATCAAATAAAGAGGCAAACTTTTAGAAACCATGTTTTAAACTAAGCTTGTCGTGCCATTTATGAAACATCAAATACAGTCCAAGGAGCTACATCAGAGGCAACTTCACAGCAATTTCATTCAAGTTTCCACAAATGTTCATGTTGTGCTTCTCCCACCCTCTGTCACCCCCCCAAAAGACAGAGTACAAAGGAGTGATTCAGAAAACTGGAAATTGCAGTGTGACAAGAATCCCTTATCACAGTTCAGTCCAGAGCGTGTTAAAGTGATGGATGAGAACTTACTTTCTGCATTTCCTCTGTTAGCACTCGCAACATTTCCTATCAGAACTGAAACACACAGAGCTGTGCTTACTTTGATTGAAACAGGACTAAATTGGAGAGAATCCCATGGTAATAGCACACTTTGTTTAAAATACATACATATGCGTTCATATACTCACAGTTTTTAAGCTGCTTCAGTGTATTTAAGACAATAGAGGAGTTAACTACTTGATCCTCTGGCATTTTTTCAACTTAAAGCACTTTTTTTTTTTTTTTTTACATGCAATCTAGTTTTTACTTGCTGAAAACTGAAGAACGGTAGGCTATCACGGTGACCAGCTTTTCTCCTCCCTCTTCATATCAGCAGCTGGATAGTTGAAGACTGTTAAGATAGTCAATTTTACGTGCAGTCTAGACAGCTTATTCCTCTAGTTCAGAGGTGTTACCACTGATGAGTCAACTACAACCTTTATTTGCAAAACAACTATCTACTTAGTTGTTCCTTCTCATGCAGCTTTTCCTTCTGGCTGAAGTACAACTCATACTTTTCCCTGCTGCACAATTTCCAACCTCACTTCTCTCCCCAGTCATATTCACCATTTAGCAAGATCATTTTGAATTCTCAGTAGATCTTCCAACATTTGGAACTCTGATAGTTTCTTGCAGTTTGACTTTGTCTGATGACTGTCTATACCATCACTCAAAGCATTTATGAAAATGAAGAATAGTATGGGCTGTAGCACCAGTGGATCTCCATACACTTTCCATAAAAATATAGACTTTCTTCTTACAGTTTTCTGACCAGTTCTGTACCATACTGATTTCATTTAGCTGATTTTTTTTTCTATACATATTAATACTAGGTTTCTCTATCCACCTCTAAAAGGATGACCTTGCGTCCACTCCCTGTAAAGTTCTATGCCATGGTTGATAACCACATACTCATCAGGAAGAAATTTCATGTAATATCTGAACTGTTTAACAGCTAGCTGCTGCCAAAAGTATAAGTCCACAGAAAAATCAAGAGTTCTCACCTAGTTTAGTTCTCCTGGTCTGCTCACCATCTGCTCCAAAGCACCAGAAGCAGTTCAGGGAAAGGGACTGAGTGTGGCAATGAGACAACCCTCCTCTTTGGCTGCAGGTAGCTTTTCAAATGATGCACACACACACACCCCCACCCCCCATAAATCTTCGGCTTTATCAAGTGACTTCATATAGGTTCCTACTTTTCGCTCTATAATGGGATAGTATGCATTTGTGCCTTTAATATTTGGAGCCTTTAATTATTGGAGAGACAGCAGTTTTCTTTAGTACCTCTGAGGACCCTCTCAGAAGATTTTTACTGATCAATTCTCCAAGTTTAATAGAACCTGCAATACTGAAATCTACTGTTTTCCTTTTGCTTATGCCACTTTCCTGTCCCAGGGATCATGACTTACATTGGTGACAGCTGCTCTCACTTAGTACTCCTTCAACCTTGACATTTTTAACACTTTTCTTCTTACCAGTCATAATTAAATCTTCAAAAGCTTATACCTAATTGCTTTCTTCTTTGTATGAAAAAAATTCTCCGAGCACATTTAAGAAACTGTGTTCTCTTTCATCTCCTCACCAACAGATTTCGGGGCAGTTAAAAATCTCCTACAGCCATCAAGTCCTGCAACTCATACGGTGGCCAAAAAAAAAAAAATAAAATGAAAAACAAAACAAACCACCACCTCATCTATGATTCGCTTATCTTTCTTTTTTGAAGAGAAGTTTTATTTAGTAATTTCTAAGCCTACTTTGAATTCATGGAGTTTTCATCAATTGCATAAAAAACCTCAGTGACACAGAAGATTTTTACTGAGCTATTCCCCTTTCACAAAACTGAAAAAAATAGTTTTATTCACCTTGAATCCTACTTTTTACCAACACACTGGTCTCTAAACCTATTGCAGCCTCACTAAATACGTACACAAACTTTGCCAATGGCAATGGAAAACTTGGGAGAAGGGAGCAACATAGATTACCTGAATGAAGGTCTCCAAAGGAATTCTCAGGAAAATAAAATAGGCAATTGTTTTAACACAGAAAACAAACTGGGATTTGTGCCTCAGAATGAGCAAAACCATGGCCATCTACTGACTCTATCATTAGTTGTATCCTACAGGTCTCAATAACACCTACAACATCAAAAAATCTCTATGGTAATATTTTATATTTTCATACCTTCCTCCTTACATTAAGGAAATCATGTAAAGTAGCATCGCTTCTGATGGAACTCCAAAAAAAAGTTTAGGCATTAAAGAGTTTAATATTTCAGTAGACTTCATTAGAGAAGAGCAAAAATCAGACCATTATCCTAATGGTAATTTACACAAGGCTGAATTAACTCTCACAACTTTAAATGTATGTATTCACTGAGCCTAAGTTGATTAGACAAACGTGACAAACACACTGTTTCTTGTGCAAGGTTCTGCTTCATATAACACTAGAGACCTACAGATAAACTTATTAAAGGACTAAGCTAAAACTGCATAAAACTACACTCTTAGCATTTCTTAGTGTTCAGTGCTTAACTATGCAACGTTATTAATTTTCTTTTCAAGATATATATATATAAAGCAGAACAGCTTTCTCACTGTGACCCAGCCTGTGTTGTGTTCCAGTTTTCCTGGCTGGTCTATCAGAACTCTAAGGTCTATTCATGCTTCCAACAAATAAGAGTTATTTATGAATATTCTCAGAATATGACGAGGCTACTCAAAAAGAAACTGCATCTGCTAAGGGATGTTATTATGGAAGAGAAAAGCAACACAGAAATACAGTTAAGGAATGGTAATGACAAACAAGGTGGGGTTTTTCTTTTTTTTTCCATAGAACTTCATTGTATATACCCACAAGCAAACCAACAGAGGACAGTGAAGAGTCACATCTTGCCTCTTGAATAGTATGAAGAGGCAGGAAAAACAAACCATAGGGATACAGCTCGTGGCTGGATGGAATAAAAGAGAACTTAGAAAAATGTAACTTATGTGTCAAGAAATAGGGTAGGAATCTGTTCCTGTAAAAAAAATAACACGCAGCCGTTTCTATAGTAAATAGACATGAGATTCCAGATTTATAAAAAAGCTCATGTATAGTTTCAGAATTAAGTTTAGATTCCAATATTTTATTTTTTAAAACACTTCACACTGTGGCTTCACAAATTTTAAACATCCTTGTTACAGAAATTCTACTTACTCGGATGTTTGGCAAGACAATTTTCTCTCTTATTCTTTTCTCCTATCCTAAAGATTTTTTTATACTGTTATTTAACACATGTTCAGTGTAAATTTATATTTAAGTTATGAAAGCTGTATTTTAAGATGTTGGGCTTCCACAATAACCATAGCCCTTCATGGCTTTTAAGTTGAAGTACCACTGCGCATTCTTAGAGTTTTACTCTAACAGAAAATATATTGGTTGGTTCAAGAGAATGTCATGAGCATATCATGAATATGAGTACAGATATGTATGTGTACTCATGATCCAGAAAGAAAACTATTGCTGACTTGGTTATAGCAGAAGACAATTAGAAGAGTCAGAGTACAAAGGAAAAGATGAGGAAAAACTGAAAATAATGATCTATTCAGGTTTACAACTGTCAGCATAGTTTTCAAATTGTCCCATAATGGGACTTTTCAGTTTTGAAAAGTACAATCTGTCTAACTTGAAAGTTTGGCACCGAATGAAAATTTGTTAGTGCCAGGAAGAGAAAGTGTGGGAATTGAAAGTCATTCATCACTGTAACACTTCGCCACAGACTAAACGGAGATAAAAAGATTCTGTGCAGGCCATAGTTGCCGGTACAGCAGCCCTTTTGTTAACTTGTCATATTAGAAGATACAAAATGCTTGCACATAAAATGATTACTTCCAGGGAACAGCCTACAACATTTCCCAAGGTTTTTTTTTACTATTGAGTAATTACATCTAATTACATCCCAAGAATATCAATACCCAAGCTCCTTTACTGTGTGTAAAATGTTTTTAGTATAGAAGCTCTTTTTTAAAAAAAGCTTTAGCATAGTCACTGAAAAAGTCTCCTTGCATTACTTTGCATAGAAGAAAAATTATTTAACAAAAAGAATCTATCATGGAGCCTGAATTGCCTATCCATAGGTGTTAACAAAACAAAGCAACACCACCTTTCCATCAATTTAGACTCTAGATGCTTTGTTTTGAAAGGAAATAGGATTTGAAGAGAAACAAGTTGAGAGCACGCTAATTCTGTGTTAAGTGTCAGTTACTAGAGTTCAAACAGTCACTGTACCTTTATACTGCTAAACATGGAAACATGTCATTGCTGCAAAGCTATCATGAATGAAAAAATGGAACAATATTGATCATATGTCTTTTTTGGCAATGATATGGGTTCTGTAATACACCACGCAAGAAATCTCCCAGGAAGTCCAATGTGACATGACACAAATTCACTGCCACTTATTAAGCTTTACATCAGCTAACAACAGAAAATAATTTAAGGCATAAGAATCAGTTAATGAGCCCATGACCTGGTTTGAGAAACACAGGACTAACTTCTCTTCCAATGCTTGGGAAAACTGCACTTTCAGAGAACTCTAATGTCTGAATTAGTGGAAATATTTAATTTATAGCCAGCTATGGTGTGTGGGTTTCAAGGTCTCAGTGATTTCAAGCTTGCCAGGTGCAGAGATGAGGAGGAGCGAGACCTGGACACTTGACCCAAGCTGGCCAACAAAATTATTTCATACCATGAACATCACATTCAATATAAACTAGAAAGTTTGCTGTGAAGTGCTCTCTTCCTTGATAGTGGTGATCCAGGGAACTCCCTGCCCCTGTGCCAGACCCCTGACCCCTTCCCTTCCTCCCCAAGCCATAGTGCTCAGAGTATCCGACATTTGCTGTCCACTGCTGGGAGTACACAGCTTCCTACTGATAGAATTGGCTGAGTGTAATCCTTTTCTATTTCGTATTGGGATCAATACTGGGTTTTTTAGTATTAATGTTAATTATTTAGTCTTATCCTATTAAATCTGTTTACATTTAAACTCTCATTCCCTTATTTTTCCCCAATTCCGCTTCCCAGGTGGGGAGAGGTCATTGAGTGAGAATAATTGTCTAAATTGCAATAAATCATTATGGGTTTCTCAAACCATAACAGCCTGAATCAAAATACATTTAAAAATTCTACAAGTATTTCTCATGACATTAGTATTCCTTGCAAAAACTTCTAACTCAAATTTTTTAGGTTAAAAAAAAAATCTACACAGATAACTTGGTTTTATTTTTTATTAGGTTATAACAACCAGATTGTCATCATATCTTCTGCATTCTCATCCTTTCCTGTTTGATAAATACAAATACTGAATTACAAAAAAAAATTACTTTAATACAAAAGCTTCCTGAATATCATTACATTGAAAACAGAGCATTTAGTAAACATGTTTACTTTTCTGATCAAGTAAAGATATGATTACATATTAATCCTAGTTATCTAGGAAAAGTCAGAAAGCAGGACTAAATTACAGAGAAATGTAATTATTTAGAACCAGTTCCACACACCTAGCCTGTTTATTTTTATGTTCTTGGCAAGATTATATAGTACAAATATTTCATATAATTCATGTACATGGGACAACTTTATGACATTGATAGAATCAGATAATTATAAAATTGTTAAGGTTGGAAGGGACCATTAAGATCATCAAGTCCAACCATTAACCTAACCTGACAAAACCACTTCTAAACCACATCCCCAAGTACCACGTCTACCCTTTTTTTTAAACACCCCCAGGGATGGCGAATCCACCACCTCCCTGGGCAGCCTGTTCCAATGTTGGATAACCTTTTCAGTGAAAAAATTTTTCCTAATACCCAACCTAAACCTCCCCTGGCTTAACTTGAACCCATTTCCTCTCGTCCTATCACTTGTCACTAGGGAGAAGAGGTCAGCCCCCATCTCTCTGCAACCTTTTTTCAGGTACTTGTAGGGAGTGATAAGGTCTCCCCTCAGCCTCCTCTTCTCCAGGCTAAACAGCCCCAGTTCCCTCAGTCGTTCCTCTTGTCCTCCAGACCCCTCACCAGCTTCGTTGCCCTATTCAGTAATATTCCTCCTCTTAGAAATTAATCACATGTTTTTCACATAATGTTTTTCCTTAATATTAATGTATTAATATTATCCAGAGTTGATCCTAAAATCAGCATAGTGAAGATCATTAATTTTAATACTTTAAGAGCAGTCATTCTATAACCTAAAACGTCTATGTGTAACTCTTATCATTACCTAGCATACTGACAGAGCCATGTTTTAGCAGAAAAGCAAAAGCATATACCTTGAATTTTAAGCATGTTTCACTACAAACATGAGAAATGTTGTTTTTTTAAATCTATATTTGCCTGTCCATGTTTAACCCTGCATAACCATCTACAGCAAAATGCATTTGCAATGAAGACCTTTGTGACTCACCTCTTTCCATAAAATGAGGCATTATTTGAATTAAAAATAAGCTCCTCTTTTCACTTCTCTGAAGTATTTCAGAATATAATTCAGCCTAATTCTTGTGCTGCCACTCACCAAGTGCTCATGTAGATTATAATGTCAGCAGAAACAAATTGTGTTCAAATAAGTTGAAGATTTTTGTTTCTAGACATTTCATATCAGTAATTCAAATATTCCCATCCCAGAAGTAGCATAACAATTATAAGCCTTTATGAAAAATCAGAAATCTACAGACTTACTGTACTTGAAACAAAGGTCACCATGTGGAGGAAAGCCATGTTATAAAATAAGAAAATACATTTCAAAATTATATTGTTGCTTTTTTACATTTTCTGTAAATTGCAAAATCTATTTTGAAATAAGCAATGGGCAACAGGAAATCACAAGCTGCTGTAAGAAAAAAAGGTAGTTTCCTTCTTTACTGATCCAAGTTTTAGGTGGAAAAAAGTCAACATTTTCAAATGTAAATAAGTCTGACATATTTGATTTTCTTATTTAATATCAAAACCACAAATGCTTTAGAAGCACCCACTTTTGTCAAACTGCTTGTATCGCTTTTGAGAACAGGGCTTAAAGTCCTAATTCACCTAAAAAGTTAATCTGTTAACTGCTGTGCCTGAAGTTGACTGCCACCACATAACAAAAGAATCTGTACCCTTCCAATTCTATTGATTTCTTCCAAAACAAATGAACATAACCTTTAGGCTCTGATGCACCAAAGTATTTAATTAGCACACACTTAAAAGCTGGAAATCTGTGGAAATTCAGCAAGCATTCTGCTGCAGTTCCTTTGTCTATTCCTCTGTACTTATTCACAGTGTTCCTTACTCTCATTTTATTCCCAAAGACAGGTGTGACCCATAGGCCGTAACACTGATTAATAATACCTTAAGTAACTAACAAATATCTTAGGTCCCTAGTCTTTCTTCACCTATTTCCAATGGTTGCAAATCATCACATATCATTATCTAATTAAAAGAATGACTTTTCTATTTAGCAAGTATTTAGAAGGAACTGTGCACTACATATGATCGTTTATATAAAATAAAAATGCAAATAAATGACACAATTAGAAACATGTTCCCTGCCAAATAGATCTCAACTACTTAGTTTAGAAAAGTGTTGATAATCTAAAATTTATTCTTAGCCCTCCCATTAAAATTTTAAGTTTGACTTCTTTAAAACTACTAGATGTACTATACTTTTGGTTGCAGATTAAATTATGCAGCTTTAAACTGGAAGTCTTGCTTTTGCCCCAAACAACAGCTAACACAGAAAAAGTGAATTCATCTGTGAATTTCTTACTTTTTACTGATGGATAAAGAATTAGTGAAATACAGAACATCAGACTTGTCCCCCACCAAATTCTCAGTTTATGAATGGATTTAGTTGGTGCCAAGATAATTTGAATTTTGGATGTATTCTATACTGCAAAGAGTAAGCAGATTGTGTCATACACTCTACAAACTTAGAAGACCTTCTGTTAGAAAGTAGTATTTTGATCTAGAAATACAAAAAACCCTATTACACCTAGAAACATAGCAGTAAATACATATATTAGAAAACACCCATTATGCATAACAGCTACAAAAATGGCATAGGTTTATTGTCCGATATTTACGTAGCACCTTTCATTCCAGAAAATCCTAGTGTCTTTACAAGCTATACACAGGGATCAACTCATCCTGCACTGAATGCAAACAGTCTTGTTAACAATGTATCATATAAAACTTGGAAGTAGCCAGGAACATGGTATGACTATCTTACCCAGATTGACATGAGGCAAGCGCAACTCTATCCAAGCTCACATTAGAATATTCATCAAGTACTTCAGAAAATCTAGGTCAAACTTCATATCCTATCGCAGAAATGACAGCTTCCAAGAGCACACTCTTCACTAAGGTCTAAAATAATTTAAAAATCAATCCAAAGTTTAAGCTGTGAAAAAGTACTTTTCCATCTCATCAAAATAGAAGTAAATTTCCCCATACACATAAAAGCTAATAGGTTAGGCTCCCCTAAAACAAAAAGCAGATGGATAGCATAAACAAAATATTTTTTGGCTTTTTATTTTTAACCAAAAAAAAAAAAATTCTACCACAGACTAGAAACCTCTTCAAACGCAAAATTCAGCAGTTATGTTCTGATGCATTGCTCTACAGAGTTCTCAAAGAAAACCTGTCTTTAGTAATAAAAATTTTGATAGCCACTCAAAAATGTAATCATTGCAGAGTACTGATTGCACCATTTCCTAGGCAAGTAATATAAGCAACTGAATCACCCTCATCAGATTCCTTTGGTACATGGTCATTTCCTGGAGATCCTTCACCAGTCAATAAGAATTTCCAACTTTGTGTAGCAGCTGAAAATGCCGTTGCTTCTCTCCCTCCTCTCCTCCCCCCTCCTGCCCCCAATACCAACCAATAACTTATCTCACAAATATGGAAATTCTGTCCCAGAATTAGAGATATTTTAAAACATCACTGAGAAGTAGACTGAAGACAGAGAGATAATACGAGTGTATAGGCACAAAAGTGAAAGCAACTGCATTTTTCATGGCTTTTCCTCACAGCCAGGGCTTTCTCCTGGGAATGTTGTTTCCAATAAGCAGGTACAACTTCTGTTCTAATCAAAGTAAAGAAGTAGTGATTTATCTAGGGATGGACACTAAACTGAATTGTTGGTTTCTAAGATAAAAATCTATATTCATGTCCAAAGGTAAACTGCACTATTTGGGTTCATTTCAAATGCCAACATGCTACGATTACAAGGCTCCTTTTCCATTTTTCTACCTGTTAGCTGTTCTCCAGCCTTATACTCCCCTACAGTTTTTCCAACATTTACATGAGTTTGGAATATGCAAACAGCAAGGCTCAGACTACAATACTTAAACCCTATTGCCTTTAAGCAGGCAAACCATAAACAGCGGCTTATCAGTACAAAGAAAATTATTTCACATCTCATTGCAGCACAAAGACAGCAAACTGTGCACTAGGGAGCATAAAGAGGATGCTTTTCTTGGTCAGTCTACATATACAACTTTGGGAATTACTCTGACACCAACTCTTCTCATCTTAATATACTGTATAAAATGAGACAAGTCCTATAGCCCAACTAGCAAGTGAAATAGGTATTCACTGTACTTAAAAATTATTCAATATTTAGTCATTTGTATCATGAACATTATCTAAATACAGCTAGATAATTCAATAGCTTCAAAGACACTTTTGCCATGGAATGATGACATTGTTTGAAACAAGCAAAAGCACTAGTTTTCTTAGGCCTAACTTCACATTCTTTTAATCTGAGGAGCTCCCTTCCCTCTCTGCAGGGGTACACCAAACTTCAGAAAAAAAGGAAACTAAGAATCACCTGTATTATCTACTCATATTTGTACTCCAAATTAGCTGGTTTTAAATTTTTCTGAGGAAGAACCACACTGAGAAAAATAAACTGGTACAATGAATTGGTTGGTATTACAATGAAAGAGCAGTCTGAGAGTTCCAGGTAACAGAATACATTAGTTACAAACAGGGAAGACGAGCAATGCTTACAATGCTAGAAACGAATTACATCCCAAATATAGCTGGTCACAGAGTCTTCCCCTACGCCTAAGTATGAACTGTTTTAGCATCTCTTATTTACCAATACGAGCCTTAAGGAATGCTGAGGTCAAAGCACACAGTGAGCCAGCCAAGAACTAAAGCATGCCACGCATCACTGCGCTTTCTGTTCAGGTTGCTCAGCTGTTGTAACCTAAATATAAAATTTTTCAGAATTTCTTCAGAATTAAGACACCCACTTCTATTCCTCAATAGTCTTTGGAACACATCATTCTGTTCCAAGACAGGGAGAATAAAGTTCACATAACAAAGAGTGCTCACATAGCACAGGAATTGAAGCAGCAGGGAAGAATTATTTTACTACCTTTTACTTTTCCCAGATAGGAATAGCTATTTAACTCTCTTTACTAGAAATTGGGTGGAGCTCCTGGGCACAATTTCACAACAAAACAAAAAGTTCAATTAAAGATAACAGAGCTGTAACAGGGAAATCTAAACACCATCTAGCTTGCCAGTGAGAACACAAAAAGACATTGAATCATCAGACACTGATAATAATTGTAATGATAGCCCCAGTCCTTTATTTTCAGATTTTCTTTCTTTCCTTTGAAACTTGACTATAATGTATTAATTAGCATAAATCATTATCTTTCCCTTTGATACTCCAACTCTGGTGGTTTCTTGGTATCTACTTGGACCTGCATAGTGAAATAGCAACAATTTGCACCCTTTATAAACACATACAAACCATACATATATTTATATTTTAACTTCCTCTGAAGCCACTGCAACTTTTCAGTGTAACTAGCTTTACAACAGCAATTCAATTTAATAGCCCTGTGAGTTAATCAAAATCTCTTAAGAGTTCAGTGATTACATAACTGGTAACTAAACCCACCTTGCAATAATCACATTTAAAAATACATCTATGACAATTTAGAATTTACAGTTAGAAGTTAGAATTTAATGAATTTACATTACTGCTTTGAAATAGAGAAAATTCATATTTTTTTATGGTAAGTAGTATACGTGCTGCAGAAATACTAGGAAGTTGATCAGTTTTGGTACATGGTAATACCACATATTCTGTGTCGTTGCTTATATCAGCACTTACTCTTGTTTCATCAGCCCACTACTCTCCCAGCACTTAACCCAGCAAATTTTAGACGGAGATTGTTTTAATTTCTGTTTAAAGGCAACACAACATGTCTAAAAGCAGTTTAGGAAATTTACAACCACGTGCAAGGGGAAGTGCCTATACTGACTGGGCAACCGTGCCTGGAATCTCACTTTTCTACTCCTTCCCAGCACTTGGGCTGAGGAGCAGGCCACAGAAGTAAATAAAACTTCTCCCTTCATGCATTTCAAAAAGATTATGGGTTGAATATTTCCTGTACGCATTGAGGAAACTTTAAGTACATTCTGTCCCAGCAAATATAACATTACTAGAATGACTTCAAAGCAGGCATTGGGTATCTTGCTCAAAATTTTATTAAAAAAAAAAAAAAAGCAGTGGATTTAAAATCCTAACTATAACTAAAGGAATTGCACAGAGATTAAGTGGTCTTTCATTTCTTCAATCCAAAAAAGGGCATCAATATTATGCAAGAATTTTTAAAGCAAAAAGGGATTCTCACTAGTATCACTATATTCTTTTTCAACTACCACCCAGAATTAGGTTAAAAAGAAAAATGGCCTCAAAAAATAAACCACCATAACTGTAAACAAAAGGGCTCCATTAGTATTCAATTTTATTCAAGGTATTGTAATTCCAGAATGAGAACATCTTGATTAAAAGTTTCAGCTGGACAGTATATTTTTTGGGAGCAGCTACTTCAATATACAGGTATTGTGATTAATATTTAAAACTACGTCAGGCATTTTTATGTAGTCCTCACCACTGTTATAATCTGTTCCACTCTAGATGGTTGTGATATAGCTAGCAAACGTCACTGGCTTGGCAGCAGTATCAGTGGTAGTGATTAACTCATCTCAAAAGGGTTAGGTATTTAGTTTCTATAATCCAGGAATAAGAAGTGCTCAATAAAGTTTGAAAATTGCTCAGGTTTTCTAACCCTAGACTTCAGTTTATATCCAGAAAACTATGTAGAGATAAATTAAAAAATAAGCACACCTCTTTTTAAAGTTCCTCCAAGGGAAGACAACTACCCAAGAATCACTTCGCATCAATCTAAATTTGAACTCTGAAGTTCATGGGTTTTAGTTTCTTTTGTTACAGGACGCACACTCTGACAGACTCACTTGATCATTAGAGATTATGAACTTAAAAAATTAGCAGCCTATCAGCCAAACAAATCTGGCTTTGAAAGTGGTTTGAGTGATTCCAGTGGGTTGCTCTGGACTTAATCAGACTACACAGGAGACCAACACAAAGTTGTGGAGGTTTTTGTTTGTTTGTCTTTTTAAAGCCTACAATCCAACTCCATCAGCTGCCTGATGAAAAGATAACTAGGGGGTGAAGTTTCACACAGCAAGGGTTTTGGCAGCTTTGCCTGTTATCTCCAGCTACAGATTCTGCAGCACTGTGCCTCCTCATCTCATGCCAATAGAACTGTTTTTAAGGCTGTACTGAGAATCATATCAGGGCTCTGAGTAAAATAAAGAGACTATTCTTCATCTACATAGGTGCCCTGGTTCAGTCCCTGCCAGTTCTGCACAAAACACTTGGTTTTGTATACCTGTAAAACAGAGGCAGGAACAAACAGGTAAGAACGCGAACTCTATAAGCCAGAACTGCTCTGTGACAAAATGGCATCCTTTCAACCTTAGCTTCCCCAGCCAGGGCAAACAGTCTAGTCATTAACTGTTCAAGAAGGAATGAAAAAGTATTATCCTAAATTCTTCTTCTTAAATTAGGATAGAACGAAGGGAAACAAACGATCATTGTTTGAAGGCTTTACAAGTCCACAAAGAATTACTGTTAACAGCTGTTCCTTACCAGGATTAAAATTCAGCTCTAAAATTTAATACTTACATGATCAGTTGTCACAGAACAGTTTCCTTGCCCAGCAACTGTAAACTTTTACTTCCTGAACAGGGACAGACATTTAGCACAGCCAAACAGCAATTACTGCACCACAGCAAAGGTTTTTGAGCTGATCCAGAACTGGAAATGGCAAGCACAATACAAGGCATGATCAATGGAAGGATGAACAAAGGACATTCAGCTGCTAATTTCAAGCTGCTAGGCAGCCAGTTACAGAATGGAGCATTTTATATCACCTGTGGTAAAGAAACAATAATTTTGTAGCAAAATAGAGTGTCCAGATGTTTCGCTGATGTCTTGGTAGTTTTCTCTCATCAACAGTGATCAGACTTTTTTTTTTTAAAAAAAAAAAAGCCGTGTGATCAAAAGACAATTGCTTATTTCACATCAGCAGTAAGGCAAGGGAGTCTGCAGAAAGAAAAAATGGCATGCTGGTACAGTCCAAAAAGCAAGTTATATTTTAAACAGAATTTTTGCTGTTGTTTTTTTTTTTTCCCCACATCAAAACATATTCCTGAGAGAGTATAAAGTAACATCAGCTAGAGGATATTATTATTAAAAAGCAGAAGTTTTCATTTTTACAAGTGGAGAGAGTTGAGAATCATACAATGGATCTACAGTGTTGAGTCACTCTGAGAAAACCTAGTGCCTCTTAATGAGTTCCTAAGGCTATCTGTGCCTTAATAGATGTAAGGTTGATGGCAACTGAATTGCGTACACTGTGATCTGTGAAAGAATACTTTAGTCCAAAGCAAATCACTGCTACGCTAGGCTGAATTTTGGTTGTACACAACAGGACAACTTGTAATAGCCACCATCTGTTCATGCAAAGCATGAAGACAGATAAAAGAAGTGAGCAGCGGTAGGGACTTGCTGAGCAGCCCGAGGAGGAAAGTTGAAGAAGGTTACTTGGGCTTAGTAGGAAGATCACTGGTTCAACACCACTGGAGAAAAAGCCCTATGTCAATGCACAAAGCATAGTAAAACAAAGAGGAGACAAAATGATTTAACTTATTCTCTTACTGAAATGCTCGGGGGAAATGCAGGACAGGTGTGTTCATCTCCCCAGAAGTATCCGAGACAAAGAGAAACAGATAATCAACTACCCTTAAAAACAAATTTGGGGATCAGGGATGGAATGGAGAAGACTAAAGCATTAGCAAAGAGCTGTTCCAAAAGATATTACACAGAAAGGGGTCCAACTTCTCTCACATCTTACCTTGGCTCCCAGACTTGCAAAATTCAGTGAGTTTTATCCCTTTTTGAGTCATAATAAGCTGCAAACCATGTTAAACATGACTTCATGTTTTCTCACTCTATTTTTTCATAGCTCTTCACATATCCTCTTGATAGCAGTCCATAGCAACTATTTCATGACACAGAAATTGTCTCCAGTATTGGTAGAATGAATAGAGGCAGAGGAAAATTCACAGAAGTAGATTGATGATATAGCCCTCAAGCAAACACAAGCTGCTACTAAAAAAAAAACCCAAAACATACTAATGGTTACACAGAGCATTTCTTGCAATGCAACTATGTCTATCTGACTAGAAGCAATGTTACACAGCTCAGCTAGTAGGAGAAAGTGAGTGCTGCTCCCTCATGCATTGATTATAGCATTCATATCTGCAGAGACAAAAATCTGACATAAAAGAGAATCCCCATCCCTTTCACGGCTCTACAGACAGAGAATAACAACCTTTCAGAAGGCTCAGTTTTCTTTACAGATTTTGAAATAAACTCTCTGCATTGGGACATGTGTGTGTGAACACACATTCCGATTCTGTAGTTTACAGCCAGCATGTCCCACAGTTTGTCGGCCTCCTCTAAGACAATACTGAATCTCATGGCTATAGGAGCCTTCCAGGCATTAAACCCCCAAAAGCTTTCATAAAGAAAACCCTTAATTTCTCTGGAATGTAAAAGGATTTAGCACAGCAAACAAAATTTAAGTTGATGTAAACACATACTGATGACACGTAAGTAGCGCTGCAGGTTTGGGGTTTGTGGGTTTTTTAGTGTAAGTAATTCCTAATTTACGCCTCTATTTTTCTATACTTTTTGCTGGATAACAATGTTACACATACTAAAAATCACAAAATTAGGATATACTGCTGAAGAGCACCATGAATACAGCTAGGGCAGCTCACAAGTCATCTAGGAAATGAGTTGTGAAACTTTCTAAAATCTCAAATGTCAAACCATCAGCATTTTCTGTTAATTGCAAACGTATTCAACCCAAAACAAGAACATGAAAGATCACAGACCCCACCACTGCTCTGCAATTTACTTCAGTATTTTTCCTCCTCTCTTTATTAAAGACAAAAATAGGTATCAATATGTCCAAGTCACTAGACATAAACAGTATCCTCTTACAGGAACAGTGCTTTATACTACATAAACTGGGAGACTACAGGGAAGGAAAGGAGATTCCATCTACCAGCATCTGGTGAACCAGCTTCTAAGCTCAAAATTATTTCAAAAAATGTCAGATAATGTTTGCCTGACTTCTGATATTTCTTGCACTTGGTCATAACAATTTTTTTTGACAAGAAATCTTTTACTTGCTATATCACAGAATCACAGAATAGTCAGGGTTGGAAGGGACCTCTAGAGATCATCTAGTCCAACCCCCCTGCCAGAGCAGGGTCATCTACAACAGGTTGCACAGGACAGCGTCCAGGCAGGTTTTGAATGTCTCCAGAGTGGGAGACTCCACAACCTCTCTGGGCAGCCTTTTCCAGTGCTCCACCACCCTCAAAGTAAAGAAGTTCCTCCTCATGTTAAGATGGAACTTCCTATGTTCAAGCTTGTGCCCATTACCCCTCGTCCTATCAATGGGCACCACTGAAAAAAGACTGCTCCCATCCCCCTGGCATCCTCCCTTCAAGTATTTGAAAGCATTAACAAGATCCCCCCCTCAATCTTCTTTTCTCCAGACTAAAGAGACCCAAATCCCTCAGCCTCTCCTCATATGAAAGATGTTCCAATCCCCTAATCATCTTTGTAGCCCTTTGCTGGACCCTCTCCAGCAGATCCCTGTCCTTCTTGAACTGGGGAGCCCAGAACTGGACGCAGTATTCCAGATGCGGCCTCACCAGGGCAGAGTAGAGGGGGAGGATGACCTCCCTCGACCTGCTGGCCACACTCCTTTTGATGCACCCCAGGATGCCATTGGCCCTCTTGGCCGCCAGGGCACATTGCTGGCTCATGGTCATCCTGTTGTCCACCAGGACTCCCAGGTCCCTTTCCACAGAGCTGCTCTCCAGGAGGTCGGCCCCCAACCTGTACTGATGCATGGGGTTATTCCTCCCCAGATGCAGTACCCTACATTTACCCTTGTTGAATTTCATTAAGTTCCTCTCTGCCCAACTCTCCAGCCTATCCAGGTCACACTGTAAGGCAGCACAGCCTTCTGGCATGTCAGCCACTCCTCCCAGTTTAGTGTCATCAGCAAGTTTGCTGATGGTACACTCTATCCCTTCATCCAGATCATCGATGAATATATTGAACAGGACTGGACCCAGTACTGACCCTTGAGGGACACCACTTGTTACTGACCTCCAACTAGACTCTGCACCACTAACCACAACCCTCTGAGCTCTATCTGCTAGCCAGTTCTCAATCCACCCCACTGTCCATCCATCTATCCCACACTTCCTAAGCTTGCCAGTGAGGATGATGTGGGAGACAGTGTCGAAAGCCTATTACTCAAACTAGATCTAATGATGACCTCTGGTCTTAAATGTGAAAGTAAGTCCATGAAAAACTTGTGACAATTTTTATTAAAAATATTTTGGTTGAACGTTGAACCAGGGAGTTTTAACTTAAATATTAATTTTCCAGTTGCAAGACTGGACAAGAAAGGATTATCTTCCTTCTTCAGAGTCCCTGAATTAATACACAGACAGAATATTAAAAGGGGAGCTTTTAATAAAAGAAAAAAAAGATGACAAAGAACTTATGGAAATGTAGTTTTGTTCAAGTAATGTCTTGAATAAAAGAAAATATTTTTCTTTCATAATTAAAGACACACAGAAGTACAAACGCAGGAGTGTAGAGGACACACTAAGACTACTAGCAGTCAAATATCTAGCTATTCCTGAAAGAAGCTTTTTAATTAAACAGCCAGAATATATCTGCAAATATTCACCAAGTTTATTGCATTACTTTGGTTAGGGCCTATTGACTGTTCAGAAAACATATTTTAGTTTCAACTGTCAGAAGAATGTGTCTACTAT
The DNA here is from genome assembly GCA_013398815.1 of Ibidorhyncha struthersii. Classification (NCBI taxonomy): domain Eukaryota; kingdom Metazoa; phylum Chordata; class Aves; order Charadriiformes; family Charadriidae; genus Ibidorhyncha; species Ibidorhyncha struthersii. Next base: position 18,800 of record VZSZ01012238.1, read on the forward strand.
TACATAATGCAAAGAACACTAAACTGAAGACAGATCACATTTCACTAAATGTTTGTGTGCTCTTCCTCTCCTCCAAATCTCAACTTATCAAGCATTTAGCAATTAAAGGTGAACACTTCGTAGATTTTATCTAAAGGTCATAAAAATGTTTGGGTTTTTTTTCCTGTTAACACTAGCTAGGCAGAAAGAAATTCCTTCCTCAACATGGCTTTTCAGTTGTTTTGTTTTGTTTTTTTTTTTTTTTTTCCCCCCAAAATTTACAAAGGCTAGCAATTCCATGAAGCTATTCCTCTGTTACCTAGAGCTCAACTAGCATAAATTTACATAGTTTAGTTCTACTCACACACTCCATTATTTTCTACAATTTATATTAGATCTAAAAATTAAGTTCTCTGTGCAGGTCACATGCATTTATAAAAAAACAAAGCATCACTTAGTACACTGACAATAATAACTATTAAATACTTATAGATTCTACTAGATCTATATATAGCAGAACTCTGCTTGTTGTGGAATATGCCTCCTCAATCACCCTTTTAAATTTAGGGTGTGATAGTCCCATTTACTTTGGCAGTACCAATATCGTACATAAGCCTGTACATCATTAACAGTTATTAACTATAGCACCACGTATCATTCTTTTTTGATTCATAAACACTCAGTGTTCCTTCACAGTTTCACATTAAGTAAACAACTAAAAAACTATGTAGACAAGTAATAAGTTCAAATATTCTCATTGCTGATGCTGCAGAATTGGGTGTTCATGAATGAAAGGATGTTTGTTTCAACATATTTCTAAAAGTTAAATTTAATCCTGCAGTGCTGAAGGGAGTTTTACAGGATTTGGTGCCTATGAGCCCAAACTTCAATGCAGTCTGCTGTTTTGCATGCATGTGTATTTGTACAGACAAGGTGCACCATGTGGGACAGAAGGCAGACACTGGCAGAGACAGAAAGCAATGAAGTCAGCCTGGCAGCAGAGGTATCAGTATGCCAGTTACTTACACAAAATAAGGGAAATTGGTCTGCTGAAGAGAAAGAGCAAGTTAACAAAGTTACAGGAGCTTTATACCCTTTCGAGGGTGTGGGTAGGGAACTAAAAACAGCAAAACACATGTTCTCAAGAACCTACATTTGAATAATTCTTGGGTTTACATACCATAAGCAAAACTACAAAAGCATACAGATGAATATATGCAGCTAATATGTTTTGGCACGTGTAAGTTTCTGTAAGACTTAGCTGACAGAAGCCTACATCACATAAAAATTAAGATAAACTTTTGTACATTTCCTTATGGAAATTGTTATATGGGAGCATGGCAAGAAGGTGGTTTAGTTTGTTTAATTTTTTTCCCAAAGCCTGGAAGATTTTGAGTTTATTGACCACAGGCCATACCAGTTGCTCTTTCCCCAAGTGACAATAACCCACTTGGTTTCTACTCCAACTAACTCAAGAGCAGCAAGGACATTTTATAAATCGTTTTCGTAAACTAGAAGTTACTACCAGCAGGAACAGACCTTCTTAGCAATATAAATGACTCTTACTCTGAGTAAGAGACATTTCTTGGGCAGTTGAATTTCAAAAATATGCCTATGTTTCTATAAAGCTATTTTCATTCCTGAACTTTAATCACATTGCAGACTTTTTCTATTAGGCTATATATTTCCAAGAGTTAGTCTTTCTAAACAGGAAAACATTTTTTTTTTTTGTTAGTCTGCCAAAAGGAGCCCTTCTGTTTCACATTTAATTCTAAAATTTTAGTGTCTTCATTTAAATTAAGGGCTTAATTTCTAAGTCTTATGTATTAACAGCTTTGCTAGTAAATCTGTTTTGAACACCAACGTTGTATACACATTTGAAAAATACTGCAGCACTGCTAACATGGCTCCTTCTCCCCACCCCTGCCCACCCACTACAGTGTCAAAGCAGGGCTGTGCTGCTATGCTTAATGCACTTGTACTAGCCTTCAAGAAAAAAATCTGGTTTATTCTCAGTATACTTTTCTTCTTAAACTTCAGTTTGAATATAGCTCACCAACATCAAAATGTTTCTGCCACCATTCCCTAGATATTTGCTGTCTAGTAAACATTTAAAAAAAACTTCTAGTCATGATTAAGTTACGAGGCGAAACCATGGAAATGGTCATTAAAAGAGAGACAACAGAGCAGAGATACTGATGGTTTCATACTACACAATGGTGTGGTTTTTTTATCAGCTCAAATTCCCATTTGAGACATGTTATTTCCACCAATACTCACCATTACTATTTTCAGCAACTTTCACATCGTTATTTTCGGTTATGAGTGTTTTGTCAAATTCTTTCAACAATAGGTACTAACCTTGACAGGTAAGTTAAGCCTTTATTGAAAAATGCAGAAAGAGAGGATTAAAGATATAAACAGCCTAATCCTATTTTGTCTATGTGCTTTGAAAACTTCGAGATCCATCAGAGGACCAAGAAACTTAAAACTAACTTTTCCAGCACCCTGGTGGGCTCTAATGAGGACAAAAGCCACCTAGCAGTTATCAGAAACCCACCACTGCTTTTCATCTTTGTTTTAAATGTATTTTCTTTGATGAAAAGACAACACTCTTCATCTTTCAGGTAAAGTCTACTTTTGGTTTTGCTTGTTGACTGTGTTTGTTTTGTTCTTTTCTGTGGGTTTGTATTTTGTTTTTTAAACTACACTGTCAGGCTTCAATTGCTCCCTAAGTATTAAGCCAAGCTTGTTTTATGTAACAAAAGTTGTTCTTCAGTCTCCATAGTAGATTTCAGTGGGGTACTTAAAAAAAAATGTAACTGGAATAGCTAGATAGAAACCTCATTAAAATCTCTAAATCATTATCAATATGTTAGATGGTGCTTGCCAGACACCATCAGTTGTTAATTTTATTTTAACCAAACAACAAATAAATCAAGGATTTATGTTGAAATCACTCATTCAGGAACAAAAATCTCTCTGAATTTTAGATCAACATATTTATCCTAAATACTCAGCAATTTTTGTATGTAGGAGTCTTTTTTTTTTTTTTGCTCCACTTTGAAAAAGATACATCTTTCACACATCTGAAGAAATCATCTTACAAACTATTATATAACATTCAAAAAGTTACAGGGATCACATCATCCAATACTAAGGACAAGCAGCCCAATTTTCTACTGGGACTTTTTTCAATGATGAGGGTATTGCTTTTTTGACCATAACCTTTAGTCCTCTCCCTTTATTTAAAATAAGATTTTACAGAAATAAGCAGAGAAAAAACCTGAAGTATAAATAACACAGTCTAATTCTGTAGCCCTTATTCCCAAGGAGAGGTAACTGAATAACATTTGGTGCAAGTTCACAAACAGTCTAAAGTCACACAGAATGTCTTTTTTTTTTTCTTAAAATAGAAAATGGACAAGTACTACATTTCACTCCATAAGAGAGTAAACATTGTCTCAAGTGCAATGTAACTTATAGTATAGTCAAATAGCTCAAAAAACACAAGTACAATTTACAGACAAAAAAAAAATAGAACTCTTTTAGGAACCAGTAACACTTATAGCAATTAGCTGCTTCTCTGAAAAGTTATTCAGATTATCCTCCCTAATAAGATCTTCTTTTATGGCTCAGTCAAAGACTTACAGGGAAGAGTGTCACTTTCTTTGCTGCATGTGCTTTTTGCTCACATACACACTAACTGAATGCAAAAAAAAAAAAAAAANAAAAGAAAAAAAAAAAAAAAAAACACTATTACAACTGAACAGTACTTTGGACCTTGCATTCATAGCTACAGGTGAAAGTAAATAGCAACCTAATTTCATGTACTGTTGGGGGGAAAACCAACAAGTTCTCCTGTAATTTTGGAGGTGTGCTGAGATTTTACACTGTGCTATTTTGTATCAACTTGGTTTTATGTATGCATGTTTTCTGAAAAATTGTTCTTACAGTAAAATTTTACAGGACAGATTTGTTCTTCAGCTTTGCCAGCTTATTTATCATTAGCCATCCTATGTAGATTATAGCAAACTAAGTCCTACTTGAATTAGAATGAAGACTTGTGCTCACATACCCATGAAAATACATATGAAAATAACAGTAACTCTTCACAGTCAAACTGTCAGTTTAAGTACGGTTTTATAAAAAAAAAAAAAAGAATACATAGAATCATATTGCTTGAAGGAGACATTTAAGATCTTCAAGTCCAACCACTAACCTAGCACCACCAAGTTACCACTAAAGCAGTCCCTAAGCACCACATCTACATGTCTTTTAAATACCCCCTGGGATGGTGTCTCAACCACTTCCCAGAGCAGCCTCTTCCAATGTCTGATAACCCTTTCAGTTAAGAAATTTTTTCTAATATCCAATCTAAGTCTCCCCTGGCATAACTTGAGGCCATTTCCTTTTGTCATATCACCTGCTACTTGGAAGAAGAGACCAATCTCCTTTCAGGTAGTTGCAGAGATCTATAAGGTCTCCCTGCAGCCTCCTTTTCTCCAGGCTAAACAAACCCAGTTCCCTCAGCCGCTTTGCATAAGACTTTGTGCTTCAGACCCCTGATGAGCTTCACTGCCCTTCTTTGGGCATGCTGCAGTACCTCAATGTCCTTCTTGTAGTGAGGGACCAAAACTGACACAATACCCAAGGTGCAGCCTTGCCAGTGCTGAGTACAGAAGTACAAATATTTCCCTAGTCCTGCTGGCCACACTATTTCTGGTACAAGCCAGGATGCTATTGGCCTTCTTGGCCACCTGAGCACAGTGCCAGCTCACAGTCAGCTGGCCCAACACCCCAGGTCCTTTTCCACCAGGCAGCTTTCCAGCCAATCTTCCCCACACCTGTAATGTTCCATGGAGTCATTGTGACCCAAGTGCAGGACTCAGCACTTGGCCTTGCTGGACCTCATATCATTGGCCTCAGCCCATTGATCCAGCCTATCCAGATCCCTCTTTAGACCTTTGCTACCCTCAAGCAGATCACCGCCTCTACCCAGCTTGGTGTTGTCTAAAAACTTACTGAGAGTGCACTTGATCCCCCTCATCTAAATCATTGATAAAGATGTTAAAGATAAAAGGCAATGTATAAATCTGCTAAAGAATATCAGAAATGTCTTGACACACTTAAGGGTGTTGGTTGATGAGAAGCTCAACATGACCCAGCAATGTGCATTTGCAGACCAGAAAGCCAACAGCATCCTGGGCTCCATCAAAAGAATTGTGGCCAGCAGGTCGAGGGCGGTGATTCTACCCCTCTACTCCACTCTCATGAGACCCCACCTGGGAGTACTACATCCAGCTCTGGGGCCCTCAGCACAAGAAAGACATGGACCTGTTGGAGCTGGTCCAGAGGAGGGCCACAAAGATGGTCAGAGGGCTGGAGCACCTCTCCTGTGAGGACAAGCTAAGAGAGTTGGGGTTGTTCAGCTTGGAGAAGAGAAGCCTCCAGCGAGACCTAATAGTAGCCTTCCAGCGCTTAAAAGGGGCCTCCAGAAAAGACGGAGAGGGAATCTTTATCAGGGAGTGTAGTGATAAGACAGGGGGTAATAATTTTTAACTGAAAAAGGGTAGATTTAGATTAGCTATCAAGAAGAAATTCTTTACTGTGAGGGTGGTGAGACACAGAAACAGGTTGCCCAGAGAAGCTGTGGATGCCCCACCCCTGAAAGTGTTCAAGGCCAGGTTGGATGGGGCTTTGAGTAACCTGGTCTAGTGGAAGGTGTACTTGTCCGTGGCACGGGGCGGGGGGGTTGGAACTAGGTGGTCTTTAAGGGTCCCTTCCAACCCTAACCATTCTATGATTTAGACTAGAAAAATCCGACTACCCTGGATTTTCTAGAAACAGACTGATCTGAATACTATTTCCTTGCCCAAGTTTGTTTTCAGAGTCAAGTCTTATTTTTTTCATATTACAATATGAAATACCTTAGAAATATCTAAAATATCCAGTTGCCATACCTGTACAACTTTCTCCTTTTGTCATTACTAATAGAAGAGGAAAGATTACACAAGCACATCATGACAACAAATCACAGAAATAATGAAAAGGACACAGTTATCTTCTATTTAATTATCTTCTATTTAGTATTGAAAAGCAATAACCTGAATAAAGGACCATCAAGCTTGGGAAAAAGAAACCTTCAAATATACAGTTTGTGGCTGTTCTATGTTCTATTATGCATAGGCAGCAGCCATGAATTCCTGTCCCATATGAGTAGACTATCACCTTATTCTAAATTTAAAGCATGCAACTATGTGGAACAAGTATATCTAATGCAGGTAAAAATACAATACTATACACAGAGAATATACATGTGCTCTATGTAACGAATGCATGGAATTTTATTTTGGGGGCAGCCTCACTTAGCTAATTATACTACTCCAGGTCACTTTTTCTGTAATAAAAGAGAAACAACAGTAGATAGGCTCTGCAAGAAAAAGGATGCCTAAGAGTTTTGTAAACAGATTCGCTACTTGCCTTTTCTGTTTTGCCCCAGTTCTTGATCATCTGGAATTCTACATTGTAACGGAAATCTACCATGCAGCGACTTCACATCTGCTCAGAGTCCTGAAAGCACTCAACATCATGAACAGTTCCATTAAATTAATGAAATCGTCAATATGCTTAAAATTAAGCCCATGCTTCAAGCGTCCTGATGAACTGGATCTTAATCCAAAGCCCACGAAATGCAACAGGAATTTTCGATTTCATTTCAGCAAGTTTAGGCTTCAAAGTGCTTTGGATTTTAAGTGCTCTCATCAACTAGTTTTGAATGTTTCCTGGCAAAACAGATGTACATTGTATCTTTTTTCATGTTTATTGATTTAGCTTTTGTTTACAAAAAAATTCAGGTTGGATAATCACATTCAACATTTATGGCAGAAATTCCCACTGGAAATGCAAAGTTAAATCTCTGACAGGGTTTTGTTTTCCTTTCCATAAAGAAAACAGAAAAAAACCCTGAGATACCGTATCCTCATTATCTGTGAGCTGGCAAACACTCAAGCTCAGTGTTACCTAATTTAATATTGGACCTTTTTGTATGTGACAAATTCAAGCCATTCTCCCTCAAACCCACTGCCTATATAATGAAGAAAATTGTCTGATGCTGTTTAAAGAAAGATTACAATCTGTTCCATTAACTCTTAATACTAATAACCCCTTTTTTCCAGCTCCTCCTGAAGACTAATGATGCTTCCCTTAAAAAAAAAAAAAAAAAGAGATTGCCTTAACACATCTTTCCTCATATTGGCTTTAACACTGTCATTTGAGTCCAACAAAGATGAAAAGGGACAGAAAGCCTTCCTGCTTTCACTTCTCTGCTGTAAATGGAGTACTGAAACACCAGTCTTGAACCAAACCATTTTTGAGATTTATCTTCCTGCAGTTAAACACAATGAATCTGTGATACTATCTTGCCTCACAAATAGAATCTTATCTAGATAAAAGATCTTCACCAGTACAGGAATACCCTTTATAATCTGATTAGCCACTGATTCTCATATTTAAGATGGTGTTACACTTAATACTATAATAAAGCTTTCTAATTATAATGTCCTATTCTTTTCAATATACATGCAGCGTTTTCTTCTGATTAAAGATCCACCATTACACTACCTATAAGCAACATCAAAAGAACACAGCTGTTTATTATATGTTATTAATACAAACTCTTATGCCACAAACCAAATCCATTTTCTAATCAGACATTGTGTTACCATTCAGAGTAAGCATTCTTATTTAAAATATAAGAATAACTGGCTATTCAGATACTGTAGTATTTAATGTTATTACTATTGAAAGATTCCCACGGAGATGATGGATTCAGATATATTAATATAAATACTAGTAGTCACTCTTCTGAAACAAAGAGGATAAAGATGAGCTCCTGACCATTTGTACTCTAATCTCATAGTTTAAGAGAAGTTTTGGTCTCAGCGCACAAGGATGCTCCCAAATGCAACACAGCTAATTACATTCCTCCCACCAAAGTTCCCCTTTCATCTAGCTAGTCAAAAGTATTTTTATTTCCTTTAAATTTTACAATATTGCTGCAACAAAACTGATACTTCATTCCACCTGTGCCACGTTTGAATTCCTATGTTTATGTATCAATGCTTGCACCACAGAATGTAAACCTGCTGCAGATGTGAAAACGCTGCTAATTATGAATAACGTTCAGCCTCCTACTTCTATCTGAATAAATGAACAAGTCTAAGTGTGCTTCTCAGTGACAGACATGTGGTTCACCACCTGGTTGAAGGTGTGTATTTGAGGCTTCCTGTATCACTTTTTCTATTGTTCCTCTCCACGTGGTGGTTACCCATATTTCTGCCAAACACCACAAGACTCGATTCATTTTTTATTTCACTAATTTTTCTTATTAAGTCAGAGCTTATGGCAAACACATTTAACAGTCCCTTCTTCTATGCTATCCTACAAAAATTAAGCCACTGCTTATATCCACTCAATACTGTTACTAACATATATGTATTTTGAGAGAATTAGACATAGATGAGGTTGCAGGGTGGGTTTACTGAGTTTCTGGACCATAGCTTTTAAACAAGAGATAACATTGGTTTTGTTTGTTGTTTTTTTTTTTTTTTAAACAAGTAAAATCCTACAATGACACACCACAAAGAAATGAAAAGGTGGCCAAGTTCCTGTTGAAAGTCAACAAGTTTGAGACACAAATCTTATTTTCAAAGTCCCATTTGAACTCATGTAGTCCCAATCAAGTGCTTTGTATCGATCTTAAGTCACATTTTGTCAAATGATACTGCAGCATTCCTATATGCTAAGCAGAACATTATCATTCCTTCTACAGACACTTCCTTCAATAAAATCTACTTGCTTAGTAAAACCTGTAATGTTTTGATGGACAAACTGATTTGGTTTGGTTTTTTTTTTGTTTTTGTTTTTGGTTTTTTTTGTTTTTTTTTTTTTTTTTTTTTTTTTTTTACATTTTTGACACATAGTCCTTTCCATATAAATTCTCTAGGTTTGTGGAATTTGTCCACAGGATCAATTAAGATTTTTTTAAAAACTTAAAAGATCCTACCATGTGTGTTTATAATTGATTTATTTCTCAACTTATGTTTGCTGAACGGAGCAAATTTTTTATGATAACCTAAAAATGTCATTTCTAACTTGTCATTATTGTTTCTACAGTTGAGTTTATCTAATGCCTTTTCTAAAAAGGTCTGTTCCTGTTAAAGATAATAACAAAACTCTAGATGACATCATTAGGACAAAGATTAGATTTTATATATGACTCAAAACAGTGGAGGAAAAGATGGATTTAACGCAACCCTGCTTAGAAAAAGGAAATATGCAGTATGTATATGAATGTTTTCCTGAAATATAAAAATAATGAATTTCATATACTGGAACTATCAAGGCTCATTCTTATTTAAATGTTTCAAGCTCTTCCTGCTATTAAAAAATTATTTCAGTGTGTCAAACACTTCCATATACACCAGTTGTTTCCAAAACTCAGAATTTTAGCAAGCAGAGGGTGTAGAGATTTTGGGAGGTTTGACATTATGCACGAAGAATAAATTAGCTGCATCTCCTTAGAAATGCGCCCATGTCATTCGTATTACAAAGGATCCAACTCAGATCTGCATGAAACATTTCAGTTCTGAAACATAAGCATTCTGTTTCCACGCAATTATGCTGCCCAGTGGCTTTCTAATGAACATCTAATATTTCACAGACTCAGAAAACAAATGTGATTGGGTTTTTGTTGTGATCTCTGTGGGAAGATGTTAATTTCTGTCACCTTTAATAACTCTTTTATGATTATACAGAAGCATCTAGAGCGCTCAGAGTACAATACCAAAAACTGAAAACGTTACCTTTTGTGACAGTTACAGGTCTGTTTCCAGGTTTACAAGAGTTGAGATTTTACATAGCATACAATAGAAAAGCACTTTTAGTCAATCTATTCACTGTTCTTTGATTATATTTTTCTGAAAGCTACAGGTCAGTATTTCAGTAATCACTTAACTGCTAACATAAATACTATTACTTTTAAGCTCCATCTACCATAAATATTATGTGTAAAAAAAAAAGTGTTTGTAAAGAATAAAAAAATTGTTCAGTAGCTTGATGTGGGCATGGATTTCACTGTAGCATCAGTGCTATATTTATTAAATGACACCTTGATCACTGTCAGTAGGTGCATAATAAATATAACTTTAATGGAGTTACTGATTCAAATCGGTTAGGATCTCATACTTAAATTCTCTTTCCTCTATCCAAAAGAGGGAATGAAATCTCAACCATTACAAGCATTGAGCCATGAAATGTCTACTCTATTTCCCCCAGTAATAAGATTTCTCAGTTGTCTAGATCAGTAATAAAATTCCTCTAAGCCTCCAGTTTCCAGATCAGCAGACCAGCATTGCCCAGACTGGCAACCAGGGACAATTCGGCATCCTCCACACTTACAGTAACATATAGGTTTGCAACTGACAAGATCGGGGCAGGACTGTTTAGCGCAGGACAAATTATCAGCTCACAAGCTCGTTCTCCACAGAATTGTACCATCTAATTAACATCCTCCTGGGAGATATCTCTCAACATACAGAATTTCCTTTCCTAGCTGAAAAAAAAAAAATACAACACAGAAGAGTCTTCAGCCAAAGGAGACTTCTAAGGACAGAAATCAATAGAATGAGAAGAAGTGTTTTCAAATTATTGAAATCCACACTCAAAGGACATATATAATTGGATTTTATAAGCAAATGAGGTACTGTAATAACCTATGAATGTTTTAGTTCATATAAATTTGAGCCCTACTTCTATTATTCTTATTTGAAGCAATAAAGAACTAGAGCATCCCTTCAAATTACCACTACAGTAGCTACACTAGTTAAGTAATGTGCCATCATATTGATTATAAAAATATTTAACATGAAGGTCAACTTGCATTCAGCTTTCATACCACTGTGAATCTGAAGCTAAACATTCATTTTAGCAATATTTGTCTATATTTATAGCTGCATAACACACTAGATCTGGGTTTGCCATGGCTTTAAGTTGCTTGATCATTTGAAGAAGTAACTAAGCACTAAGAAATCATTACAAACCTGTCCTATCACTACAAGATACTAGAACTACATGTTTAGCCCCGTTTTGAGGACTTTTTCACACCTGCAATTATCTTTCCAGAATCTACGAATCAGCAAGATGGTAGTATAACCGAGGCCTTCAAGTCAATCCAACCCCTCCGAACTACTGTAATCTAAGGAAAAACTGCTTATGAATTTGAACTTCTTCAAGATTCACAATTAGATCAAGCTAACACAGAGACATTATTTAGCAACAAGCTGCTTCTGGTCACCAAGAGACACAATCGTGCTTTAGAAGCAAATGAGTGAAAAAGGCAACTTTACTTTTCTGACATTAGCCTTCCCACATATTTTAACCAGTATATAAACAAGACTCTTGCTTCCAGCAACGGGTAAGACACTCAATTCTCACCTTCAAGGGCTTTAGCAAGTACTTAGAATTTCAACAAGCAAATCAGGAGGAAAGTTTTAAAGCTTTACTTTCAAATGTTTTGGCTGTACATGTGAGCATGCGCCTTTTTAACATACATGCCTAATTTAAATGAGACTCCTCTCTGATTCACATTTTCTGTGTTCTTGACAAGAAGACTACAGTTCACTATTTTTCCACCCTCCTCTGTTCTTCACCAATAATCATTTCTTCCATTGAAAATGCTGATATACTTTACTTCACCTGCTGCTTGACTTTAAAAATATTCTGGAACACACAACTGTAATCATGATCTGTTATCTCAACACATTGATAGGTTGTTTTCTACTGATAAGATATTACTAATGAATTAAGTTCATTTTCTTTGAAGAGTGAAAACATCTTAAATAAGCCATTCTGCTTCACATGTGACATTATGTACTGTTCTATAATAACTCGGTGTCAAACATACTGCCAGTTAAACTGCAAGAGACATCAACATATAATTTCAACGTCATTACTCATGTAAGTACTAAAAATGAATTTAATGTACAATCTTGCATATAACTCCTCCATTTGTACATTCTACAGTAGATGTCACATAGCTGTTAGTAAGAGTAAAAATAATCATGGCTTAATTAGATAGGTTTAAAATACTTTGTTTTACTTCTCCCACTTAGAAGCACCTCTTATTATTGGTCCTGATTCAAAGTCATCATTCATGGTAAATCTCTTTTGCCCACAAAAGCAGACTCTGAACTCAGGGCTTCTGCTCCATAGCAGTGATCCTACAACAGATGATCCAGAAAACCCAAATACAGGCAAGAACTACACAGTCATAATTGTTGTGCACCAGATGCACATGACCAAGACTGCTGAGCACTGAACAGAATCACAGAATCGTCAGGGTTGGAAGGGACCTCTGGAGATCGTCTAGTCCAACCCCCCTGCCAGAGCAGGGTCACCTACAACAGGTTGCACAGGACAGCGTCCAGGCGGGTTTTGAATGTCTTCAGAGTGGGAGACTCCACAACTTCTCTGGGCAGCCTGTTCCATTGCTCCACTACCCTCAAAGTAAAGAAGTTCATGTTAAGATGGAATTTCCTATATTCAAAACGGCTATTATCAACATACAGCCTTGTACGCAGCAGCGTATAGCACTACCTGAGAAAGACAGAAGAGCCCTCAGAAAGGACTAATTAGCCCAGGTCATAATCTTATTAACACAGCTTTGCTGCTTCTCTTCCCCAAACCAGCTTCTATGGATATCTTCTGTGCTCCATTCATTTGTTAGCCAACCGCTTCAAAAAAAAAAAATGCCCAAAAAATCACCAGTTGTTGCAATATATTGGGAACTGTACAGTGTAAACCATATGGTTATATTAAAGTGTTATTTTTTTTAACTTTAGGAGAACATTATTATAGGAAGATGAAAAATAACAGTAATGCAGATGGATGCAGAGATTTTTAAAAAAATACTGATTTTTCCTTCACAGACAGAAAAGTGATCTTTTAAATTACGATAGGATTTTCATTAAAAGAAGGTGCTGGAAAGCTGGATGAGCACAATCCAAAAGGTACCTAGTTTAAGCAGTGATTTGGCAGAGTGCTCTAAATATAAAACAGCTATGCCTTTCTTTAAGGAAGTACTAGGTAGAAATACTGCTACACTTTCCCTCTCACTGTTATAAAGTTCTGTTCAGTTTCTTAAACAACTATACCTTATGCCTTTTTATTCTTAGTGACCCTTTGTCTTGTTCAGTGTTTATTAAGCATCATATTTTAAGATCTCAAAAAATGGTCTAGACTGCCAGACCATCTTTAACAGAATTCCTACATGTGTATGCAATAAAGTACTGTTTTATGTGATGCATTTATTATGGTATAGCAACTTACAGCTCTTAGTAAGCGTCTTTTGGCATTTAAACAAATAAGGTTTAATTGCACTGTTACACAGCATATGTGAAGTAAACAGAGTGTAAATATATACAAATATACTCATGCATACTAGTTTTACAGTACATTGTATGTAATAAATAGATATCACACATACACAAAGATCACCAGCTTAGAGAAAACGGCAATCAACCAAGAAATACAAATAAAATTAATTTCAACAGTAAATGCACATGAAAGGCTGCATATGTGGTCATATATCCAAAATTACTCCCCAAAAGAACTCTTATTTCATAACATAACAACTCTTATTTTTATTATTTGACTTAAGGCTATAGCTACAACTCCCAGTCAAACTCAGCAAGATACGAATTAAGTACATATCAAAAAAGATCCCTGCTACACATCAGATCCTTTTAGTGACTAAGTGATGAACGTTTGTCCTCATAAGGCTTTGCCTGTATCACTACAAACTTTCATTGTCACAGACTCCCAAAGGTCTCTTACAGATACTAAATCCATCTGGTTCACTGTTTTGAGACAGTTATGAAACAGAGGGACCAGCTGTCCAAACAGCCCATCCCAGAGTCTGAATATCTTGGTGGTTCCTGCAGCAAAAATAAGACAGCAAGGTCTGGCCCCCAAAACATACACTTGAGAGGAGCTGTCAGAGGTTTATGCCCGTTTTATAACAACCACCCATCGCAAGAAGTGCAAGTTTCTAAACCTGTCACTTTCTTGTTTAAATGCTTGATTGGAAAAAACACAAGTAACAATGTATACACAAAAAAATCACTAAGTAACAACTGACATCCCAGGACACTGCCCTGAATACTCCAGCTAAAACAGCAATCAAATATCGTTACTCACTTTGGACTGTAAGCTGTAGCTAAATACACATTCAATCTTTATAGTCAACATTTAACTTAGCTTGGTCCCTGGACCATTCCTAGGCACTAGTCTCATCAATAGTAAACAAATATCTTCCAGAAACCCTTTCAAGTCTCTTTTCCCACATTTGGAATAACTACCCCCTTGAGAGCACTGCTTAACCCTCTCTAACCTGGTCTACTATATTCCAGCTGCGTGCGCTACTCCAAATTTTAAGCTGTAGGTGCTTATTGCATTCAAAGCAACAATTTATCATCTAAACTGAGAGTACGCTACACTGCGGTTCAGCAGACAACTGTAATTTCTCATCTCCTTAAAAACTAAACTCTGACTCATAAAAAGATGGTTGTTGGCCTTATCCTAATAATGGCAGAAGTACTGATAATCTGTTTCAAGGAGACTGGTAGGTAAGTTTCATTATTTTATTTATAAACATTTTCTAGCTAAAGATCACGAATTTCCAACAGCAATAATACACTGTATACTCTTGGACTGCACAGAAGTGATAATCACCTTTGACATTTGTAGCATTGTTACATATTTTTGAAATTATGTTTCTATGATAAGAAAAAGGCAGAAAAAGAAAATTTCAAAATCTCATTTAAAGGATGCTGAGCTTGGATCATGAGATAATCATAATCATTAATAACTTAAGTAAAGCCACAGAAATACTGACAATAGAAATAGAAAAACTGTCCTCCTTTTCAACTTGCTCCAATTCTGTAGGAAGATTCAGCATTTTCTTGCATAAACTAAGATTTACCACAGTTTTTGCTAACTAGGTCTGTTCAGATGTTAGATTAAGCTGATAAAGCTTGATGAGCAGCACCTGAGTTTTCAGGCCAAGTTTTAATTCCTTGTTTACTACAGCTTCTAAATAAAACTTTTAACATAACAATAAAAAGTTGGGCGTTTTTTGTGTGTTAGCATAACCTTTAACTTCATGAACTCAATTCTTGTTAATAAAAGGGAAAAGAATTACATGAAAGTGTCCAGTGCTAAAATATAACGTTAAGTGCTATGACAGGAAGTTTTTAAAACATACTTTACCAACACTCATGAGCAAGTGGACTGGACTCCTCTTTGCCAGTGTCTGTCTTTTTTTTATCCAAAGATACTTTTGACTTCCTAACTTCTACCAGAATGGCTCATACTAAAATAACTGATAGTGAAGCAATTTCTCAACATTAGGCTTAAAATGTGTTTACATGAACTGGTGCATCTTGCATATTTCCTTGCTTATCTGGAAAGGACACCAATTCAACTTATCAGCTGTGTACGACTATGTTCAAAGCCACTTTATGTACATTTATCAAGTTTAAATTCTCAAACACAAACACCTGCAAATTTCATATAAAACTACTGCTGACTGCATAAACACACATCCTGGTTTAAGCGACACAGGATGTTACTTTTCAGTAAGGTCTGTTCTAATGTCTGGGACAACTGCAATTTTTAGAAGAGTCTAGCATCTGAATTTTTGAAAATGTTTACTTTATAGCCACCTACGGTATGCGGGTTTCAAGGTCGTAGTGTTTTCAAGCTTGCCAGGTGTGGGACAAGGAAGAGCAAGACCTGGGCACTTGACATAAGCTGCTCAACAGGTTTATTTCAAACCATGAATGTCACATAAAAAACTTCTCAGCAAACTTTCTAATTTCTCTTCTGTGATGGCTGCAATCCTGAGAACTTTTTGCCCCAGCACTGGATCCCAAGTATAATCCTTGTGTATTTAATATTGGTATCAGGATCAATATTAGTTCTTCAGTATAATTATTTATTGTTATTTATCAAATCTGTTTATATTTCAACCTTTGGGTTTCCTTGTGTTTTCCCCAATTCCCCTTCCCAGATGGGGAGGGGTCATGGGGTGATAGGATAATTGCCTAAACAACAGCAAGTTGTTGTGGGTTCTTCAAACCATACCACCACAGTGGCCAAAACACTGTGGTTATAGCTTCTCTTTTTTGAAGGGGTTTTTGTTTGATTGGTTGTTATGTTTCAGGGAGTTGTTTTCACACATCCTTTGCTATGCACGTAACCAGAACATTCCTTGGCCTGATATTTTTCCTATAAACGAAGAGGAGGAACAGGGGGTACATCTTTAGTAGTACATAAAGCTATTATTTATTTATTTTAAAAGGGCATTTGCTTTCAATTAAAGCACGTGTATGTTTGCTTTGGCAAATTGAAGCTCATATAAAAGTATGTCATCTTTTGAAATTAAGCAGCAGAACATCAATGAAAAATCCATCAACTCTTAACTAGCAAGTACTCCCAGTTATGCCAGAAACAGAAATTAAACACAATAAAAACACTGCAACTCACTTTATATCTTAACTAGCTGCTCTTTATGAACATTATTTCTAACATGCAGAGCTGTGACCCAGTGAATTGCACATAATTAAATGGAGTCACAAATACGGTGTGACACTGACTGCCAAGACTAAGAGCCTTCAGGGGATGAAAAAGTTTAAAAATAACAATTTGTTCAGGCCTCATGAACTTTATATCAGTGAAAATTCCACTAGAACTAGGTGGCCTAAACTATAGGTTGAATGGCTGTAATACACAATGAAGGATTTACTCTAGAACTTCCCATTTCTAGGATGCAATTGTACACATAACTAACCTAAAACATTTTACCATCATCACTTAGCCAAACAGACCGCATGACAGGCAGAAGTCAGTTTAACCCTGCACTAGCGGACATGCATCTAAATTACTAGAAGCTGTTCTTAGAGATGGCACTCATGGACATCTTAGCTGGCAACACAACAGCCAAGTTAACCTTGGAAAGGTTCATCTATAAAAATTATGCTGGAATTTTGACTAGGGTTGCATTATGTTTGTTTTAACGTGGATTAAATGAATGGCAGCAAAAAAACATAAGGCTATTAAAAAGGCAATAAATAAAAATCTCAGTTTCAATCTGCCAGTATGAACTTCACAACACAAATAAGACTACTTCAGCTAAGTCTGCTATAAACAAACTCCTGCAGAGCTAGGAATTTTCCTGCAGACGAGGAAAGAAAGTCCACACAGAGAAATATACTATATTTCTCAATAGTGCACATCTTCCATAAAAGGGAAATCATACATGGTAATAACTTTAATTAGGCATTCAATTTCCTTAAGTCTTCAAGAATGAAACAACAATTTCTACTCAGAAATGAAGCACTATAAAACAGAATATAGCCAAATAAAACCTTATGCTACAGTGTTAATCATGCTGCAATAAGCACAAGCAGTCCAGATCATGAATTGTCTAATGCAGACAGTACTCTAAATCATCATTTATTCTCACCTGCCCAACAGGAAAAAAAGAAAGATGGAGTGGCAAGCACTGGTAAGGCTGAATTTTGATTTAGACTAATGCTGCATGTAGGCATAAATATAACATTTTCATTAGTATCATTTTGTACATTAATGGCTGCAATTAGAAACTTAATAATGCAAATAAAAATAAAGCCCATATTTTTTTCTGAGACAGGAAAGCAAAATAAGTTGTGATTCCAATTGGTTTTGCTTCTTAGTGGAAGAAAAATTATCAGAACTTCTTGTATTTAACAGTGTTATTTGCTTCAAGTGCTGAAGTTTAAGAAACTGATCTGTGCTCTTTAAGGAAATACCGTACTGCTCCAAAATGAACAAATGTGAGCTGATAGACACAGCAATTTGACAGAGGGAAAAAAAATAGGGAACAAATAAAGCCTAAAGAAAAATTCAAGGTGAATGAGACACATGTAGAAAGTCATCCTATTTCCTCATCTGTCTTGTTGTGTTGCTCTGACTGAAGCGTACCAACTCCAAGCACAAATATTTACCATAATTTGTCATAGTTACAGAAAGACAAAGCTTAACACAAAGCGCATAGAGTTTGCAAAACCACAACTTTAATTTAACAAGATAATTTGTATAATTTAACACTTGTCATTACTAATCTCTCAAATGAGGATGAATCATTGACAAAATTTATAGGTTTAGCTATCATGTAATCCAGGTCTGATGAGCCTTGATTTCAACACTTGTGTGTATCCTTTGTATGCTTACCCAGTACAAATAATACTTAGTAAATAAATACAAGTTACTGTTTAAAATATCTCAGATAATATATAAAAATCCCATACAAGCCCATTTAAGACATGTACTTTCTGCTTTATTTGCATTAAGTGGGCAAGTGGAACCTTCAGAGAGCAACCAAATTCACTTGACAGCATTTTGATTATTCTTTTGCAATTGACTTTTCAAAAATGTTATATTTATAAAACAGAAAGCAAAAATCAAGACCTTTTGATCAAGGCCTTACCTTAAGCTTACTAGTGAATCATTTAAAAAAGTTTGTCTCATGATCTTGAATTCCCCCACCTCCCCCAAGTTAAACAAACATTTTAATGAACTGAAAAATCCACGTTTCGCTCTGCCACATTTGAAATACAGCTCTGTTTATATATTTAGATATCAATATCACATGTCTTTGGGAGAATAGAGGACTCCCC
Organism: Ibidorhyncha struthersii; assembly: GCA_013398815.1. Classification (NCBI taxonomy): domain Eukaryota; kingdom Metazoa; phylum Chordata; class Aves; order Charadriiformes; family Charadriidae; genus Ibidorhyncha; species Ibidorhyncha struthersii. The sequence continues at coordinate 37,558 of VZSZ01012238.1, forward strand.
CAACAGGAAAAACCTGACCTCTGAAAAAAATGTTAGGGCCACTCATACACCACATACAACAAATATCAACAGTAAAAAGCGTTGAAACTCAAAGTCCGGTAGCAGTCCACTAAGACTCAGCTAAGCTTTGGAATCTGAAGGTGACCCTTCATCTATCTCACTGTATTTTGCACATGCGGGCAAATATACATCTTCTGAAAACTCAAGGTACGTTTAAAATTTCGGAGGTTAGTAAGGTGCAGAACACAGACTAAGAGAACACTTGAATACACCACTTATGTAAGTAGAAATTTGATATACAGTTTTAAAAATTTACAAATCTGCAAAAAAATAGGAAACTCTACTTTCTTTAAAAAGTCTACCAGTGACGTGATTGATTTACCCAGCCTCACTATTTCTCTCCATTCAGATAGCATCCAGGTAAAAGTAATAAAGGCAATCTAGGAATTAGTGACTTCATCATCTTAATTCTGACTGAAAATTCCAACATTATGGTCCTGACTATGAAGCATCATGTCCACAGGCCATTGAGGGGGGAAAAAAGTGTTTTAGTGATACAGGGCTATTTTAATTTGTCTTTTAAAACAAGTAGTAACTCATTAAATTCTCAAAGCTAACTGGATAAAGAAAAAGTAAAAAAAAAATCAAGACACATCTGACTTAAAAAGATACTAAGTTACAACTAACTTTTTACTAAGAAAGTCTTTCTGATTTGCAGAACAGGAAGCTACAAATCCACTAGAGCCCTTGCAGTATGAAGGAAATATTTGAAAAGGAGTCACCAGGTAACACAAAGAAAATTCAGACACGAGTACATTGACAAAAATGGCATTTGCTTTCCCAAAAATGAAAACATGCAAATTTCAAGAGGAATAGTGATTAGAGTCCCTGGAATCAGAGATGCACATACTATAGCATGCTCTGGAGAATGCCCAAGTAAGATAAGGTATGAGCATTCCAAAAAATAAGAGAAATACTGGGGATATTCATGCAGGACCTGGAGGGTGGGACACAGCAGAGGAGGAGACAAAGGCGCATGGGCAAGATGTCCTCTGCCCTCGCAGAGCTCAGGGCACACTAGCATGAGTGCCCCCCAAGGAGCAGCACCATCCTACATCTTTCCTTGGAAGCCTGGTGAAGCCAGGTGTCCCTCGCCACCCCCTGCTCCCCCGGGAGCTTCCACAGCCTTGGAGCTTCGCATGCCAAGGATATACTCAGGAGGCACCATACGTTCCTGGGTTTCCACTTGCCTCTCTTTATTTTGAAAGAGAGCTAAACTCACAATGTTTGAGATATTATGTGCAAAATTTGGATTTGTTTTCATAATTGCATCATAGATGAAAACATGAATGCTTCTACAGGACCACACTAAACTTCCTCAGCAGTAAGGAGAGCCAGAAACACCTCAGCTGCACACCAATGAAGTTTTTAACCTCTTCAGATGTGCTACACTTACAAAGCCCCAACACACACGAGAACACAACAGAAATTTATTTATTTCTTACCCCCAGGAGCAGCAGTGGGATTGGGTGGCCACCTTAGGCCTGGAGCCAGGAGCTGCAGGGCTTGAGGAGAGTGGGCAACCACCCAGGGACACCCAGAGCCCTGACACCGTGCAGGGCCAGGGCCGCTCAGGGCGCCCTCGTCGGAGGCAGCAACCGCAGGAGGGGGAGGAGGAGAAAGAGACGAGCGCGGAGACCGGCACAGGGCAGCTCGCAGGGAGAGAAACAGCCCTCTGAGCCGAACTTAAACGGAGAGGCGGGCAGGGTGGGGACCTGAGCGCAGGTGGGGCTGAGCAGCCGCAGGTGAGGCGGGCGGGCAGGTGGGGGCAGAGCCCTGGCGGGGCTCGGACGAGGCCTCGGGGGCCGGGCGGGGACCGGGACCGGCCCTGAGCCACCGACTGCGGGGGAGCCGCGGGGCCAGAACAGGCGGGGCGGCGGGAGGGAAGGAGGGGGCCGGGAGAAGCGAGCAAAGCCACGGTGAGGGCGCGCAGCTTCGCGCCTCCCGAAAACTCCTCGGTGCTTGGCCTTACAGCTCCAAAACGGTGCGTTTACACGCGTCACGCGCCGAGTTCACAGCTGTTCCTGCTGGAACGAACGTGAAACTCCTTCTCGAACGGGCACACGGATCCAACAACGCGTTTAAATAGACACCACCTGCAGGTGTGCGAAGGGCTGCCGCAGGGCCATTCAGGGTGAGCCTCAACTGCCTGAGCAGCCTCACCTGGGCCCACCCCAGGCCCTGCCCCTCGGCCCGCGGACTCCATTAAGCTGCTGCCCCAGCGCCCCTCCCCAGCCGCGCCCGCGCCTGGCGCTCCGTAAACCTCTGTGGGTCCTGTGTTCTTCTGGGCACATCAGAACGGATCAGGATATAACAAGTGTCTGTGTGTTTTAGTATAACATTTTAAATGCGGCTCTTCTTACGCGAGTCAGGAAATGAAACTTCTGTTAACTATCATACAGCGCTAATAGCTTCATAAAAAAAAAAAAAAAAAAATGT
>VZSZ01012238.1:40120-88462 GCA_013398815.1 Ibidorhyncha struthersii
GCGTATGCACACGTGGAAAACCTTATCCAGCTTCAACAGAATTGGGCCATGCAAAAATTTCTGGTTGGTTCTCAGAGGTAGACCTAAGCAGTAAAGATAATTTGAGATATTGCCATACTAGGAAGCACCATAATTACCTTAATCAGCCTAGACAGATACTAGGAATTTTAATTATTATTTAGTGAGATCATAAAATAGTTATTAGTATGTTATGGCAACAGTTTGGAAAAGTGTAAATGTAATTGTTGAAGTACTCAGGAGTTTTGCTTTCCTTTCCTAAGTCTTCATTATCTTTAAGTGAATCCCATAAACATGATTCTAGGCACAAAGATAGCATGGATAATAATGAATTGCTGTCTTAATATATCTGAAATCTACAAGAAGCACCTGTTCTGGAAGTGTTCCCAATCTAACAGGGTACATATTTACTCAGGAAAGATTAATTGTAGTTAATTTCCAATATTCCTAGTTACCTAGTGAAATCTTTTTGAACCCACTGGACTTTTGTGTTTGTCTTCAATGGGAAATGGATTTCACTTTTACTGTTGTAACTGATTCTGAAATTTGGAGCAGTGACATTATGGTAAGCCACCTAAAAAAAAACACTTACAACCTGTATCTCATCTTCAGAGCTATTGTTTCATTTGGGCATTGCACAGAAGCAAGGCAATAAAAAAAAAATCTATTCGGTAACAAGAAGTGACAAAATACTATGTACCTTTTAAACAAACTGATACACAGGTTTCAAGGAAGTTAATTAATTAGAATGCTAATTTTGTCCAACAGGGAATGGATCTGAAGTGTTACAAGAACTTTCATCACTGGGGTTTGGGAGGTTTCTGAGTAGCCTTACTGTCAGGAGGCAAGAGGGGAATGTCATCATTTATCCTAAAATGCTTGTCAGCTTTCCATTGCCATCAAAGGAACTTTTTTCAGAGGTTTACTGAGCTGGTATTGCAGACACTTGAGTTACCCAATTTCCCATTAAAAGCAGAGAGCTTCACAGATAAGCCTAACTGTTGAAACACCCAATATTTGCCCAATGCTAAGTACTGTTAAATATAGACATCATATGCTAAGTTCTATTTGACCTGCACTTCAAAATCTTTTGAAATTTGCCAGTGTTCCCCTCCTCACCTCATATCATCCATTTCCATGTGAATAATGTAAATGTTTCCCATTTCAATGTGTTTTAATAGCTTGTTAAAAACCTTCTATAAAAAGAAATAATTGAGGTTCCATTACTGAACATAAATGAGATGGATGGAAATTGCATGAGTAATTATGTCTGACATTAACAAATAAATCTGCATTATATTCACTGAGGGGTTATATGATTTTTACAACGTTATATCAAATTATTCAGCAAAATTCCAAATTTAACTAAGTTTTAATCAAAGTATAGCTATAGAACTGCTAAATCTAGCCTATAGGGAATGGATTACACTCCAGCTTAAATTCTTATTCCTATATGAAAATATAATACATAAAAGAAATAGAAGTATCAGAGCGGTTTTCTGTTTCTTTCTATCCTCCTTAAATCATATAACGTAGTATTTGTGAAGATCCTGATTTAACAGTCCCTACAGTTTGATGATTCCAAGCAACCACAAAGCTATTACAAGAAGAAAGCAACAGAGTAACACCCCCATAACAATGTGCTTTAACACAGTCTTGAAACAGATGAATATGCTGTTCCCTGGGTGAAGCAGATTAAAGAAAGAACCCAAGAGCTAACAAAGCTGATAGAGATTTGGAAATTTTCTTCTGAGGGTAATTCTAAATTAGGAGAAAGGAAAATTATTCTGCTCCAGAATGTAAGGTGGATGTGTCCTAGTTTTGCCTGCACAACAAATTCTAACATCCTTTCAGGATGGCTCAGTTCCTCTGCGACATGTAGACTTGACTAAGACAGGTTTAAGACACATCCCTGCAGTCTGAGTTTTCTATCAGTCATGTTGCTCTAGGCAGTTCTGTGATTTCTGGCCTGCCATTAGAGGAAATCCCATTTACAGTGATGGCTGTTCTGTAACTTAAGTCACACATGCCTCCTCTAAGGAATCTAAGCATCTAGTACACGGTACGGGACACCGCAGTGAGCACCAAATGCCTGCACTAAGGGTACCAGTATCTCAGGTTTTATTGCTGTTCCATATCCAAACCTCTTTGAGACCTGGCCCGTATGACCTCTGTGTTATCTTTATTATTCTCAAGTGCAGACTGGGGCAAGTATCTTGTGAGGAGCGATGGAGACTGTAAAACAATTAAATTGCACAGGTTTTAAAGAAAGCCTAATAAAATATATGTAAACTGTTTATTAAAAAATAAAATAAAATCAATTTGTTATGTTCAGCTCTACATTATGCCTGTTCTGAAGACAGAAAAAGTAGATGGTAATTAATAGAAGCATTTTTTGGGGAAAAAAAAGTGAAAACTTTCAATACTAATAAACCCAACTTTTTCTCTTACAGTGGTGAATATCTTTGGAATTATTTGTAAGAAGCCAAAAAAATTATATGGTGTCATGTTAGAAACACCTTGTGTATCAAAAGAAGGAGCTTTTATATTTATTATTCAATTCCAGTGCTGGAACCTGAAATACATATTTTAAAATAGCACTAAACCACTGTAGCTTGATTATCCTACCAACCGTCTGAGAAAATCTGTGGGTTTTTTCCACAGAACGCAGGCCACGATTTTCACTTTTATTTTAAAGTCTTTATTTAAGACTACAACTGTTTATAAGGACTTCTTTATCAGTTTGTCTTATAAACAAAAGGACAAACAATAGCAGACAGTATACAATAGAGGAAAACCAGGCTGCTAAGCCTCTAAAAATGGGGCAAAAATTGATTTCAGATACTTTCAAGAGAGAAGTATATTCATGGTTTTATAACTTGTGTGGGCTTTGTTCCATATATTCATTGTGCTACTATCCTCTTCAAAATGTACTTCAAAGTCAGCTGGTGAGTGTCAGTACGCTCAGAGGTTTTTATAAGTCTTTTTTTCTCCCTTATGCTTTAGCTCATTTGCTTCCTTGTCATTTTCTGTCACACTACCGGTCTTCTAAACACTTGGACTGACAGTTTATCATTATCTCTGTTTATCTGTTCAAGCTAACTGTCATTCAGATAGCTGTAAATAAATGTATATTATTGATGTCTGTACAGCTAATTGTTGTACCCTTTGCGCACATCAAGTTGCACGTGCAACCATAACCTCCAAAATCCCATTTTTTTAGAATGAACAACTTACCTTCTGTACTCTATCAATAAAGAAAGTATTACATATGGTTCAGATATGCTGCTGAAAACTGTGGGAGGCACTCAGTCCAATGCTGCTTTTATCACTTGTCACTCTGAAATTATAATAGTAGCAAGAAAGTAAAAGGCTCTTTCATCTTCCTGGAGAGCTAAAATAGCATTTCAATGCTACTTTTGGATCACTCAGATGCAACTTTCCAGGTCTCTCAAGCCTTGCTGTGAAATAGATTTCCTATACAACATAAGAACATAATACTTTCCATTACTTGAGATGTACGCTCAGAAATGAAAATCATTCTCCTAGATATTCTGCTCAGAAATCTGAGACCCAATAGTTAAAGGAAGATACGACAGACAGAAAGAAAGATACGAAAGACACTTTTTTTAACCATGTGAAGATAATCTATTATACAGAAAACAGTGACATTGCAAGAAGTTTGCTTGATATGGTCTCAAAGTCCAGTATTTTCCATGGGAAAATGAATATTCAAATATTATTATTCAAATAAAAATTCAAATATTATTATTCAAATAAAATTCATACAAGCTAGAAGAGTAAAAGACATGTTGCAGTATCAAAACCAAAGTATTCTTTGATAACTTATATTTACATTACACAAACTGTACTTGAGACCATGAGTAGGTCAGAGGTAAACTAAAAATGCTACACTTAATGAGTAGTAAAAGACCTTTGAGAGAAAAATTAACTAGCGACTGGATCACAAAGTAACATTTCCCAAATTCCTGTTTTGTAAGATGTTCAGGTACTGATTCTACTTTATGTTTTGCATTTGAATGACAGGATTTTGCCCAGTGAATGGAGAGAGTTGTTTAACATGGTAAATTTTCTGGTGCTAGCTCATTAGAAAGGTTTCTTCAGTCTAAAATAGGAAGACCTCTTTGAACTTTTCATGCATAACCTCTCCTAACCCACTGGTCGCCACTGAAAGAATATGTGTAAAAAGTCATCTCCACAGAAAAGGGAGATCTTCACAGAAAAATGTAACTGATCAAAATTACATTTTCTTACATTGCTGAATCTGAGTACCTACTGAATCAAGCAGAAAAGAAATGAAGTCTCCACTACATAGAGAAGGAAGGTAGATGGCAGCTGAAGCCGTCAGAAGGAAAAAAAAAAGAAAAAAGGGTAAGGAAAATACTGAGTTCTAGCCATGCAGGCCTGATTTTACACTACAAATCTGTGGAACTGCGTTCAGAATGTAGAACCATAAAAACCAAGGAAGGTTTATGATTCTCAGAAAAATTCAAAGGGAGATACTGAGATAGCCAAGCAGGGGCAGGCACAGACATTCTCCATCTGACAGGTGTTCAGATGACTGCAGAGCCTAGAATATCTCTGGCTAAGCTGCAGTCATTAGAGATGCTATCTCTACATGCCAAACTAAAGATAGCAGGGAGCAAAAGCAGAGGTATTCAAGGTTCAAGCATTCCGTCTTTTCCACTTCCCTCAGAAACATCACAGGACAATATTTTAAACTGTACCTCTCGTACTTGTGCTTTACCATGGTATACACTTTTGCCTGAGTGAAATGCCCTTCTTTCTAGGTTAATATTTTTTTTCCTTATCATTCTCCATAATGACAACCGATGTCATAGTCATCTTGTAAATAGTCTTTATAGGATCATAGAATAGTTTAGGTTGGAAGGGACCTTTAAATGTCATCTAGTCCACTCCCCCTGCAATGGGCAGGGACATCTTCAACTAGATCAAGTTGCTCAGAGCTCCGTCCAACCTGACCTTGAATGTTCCCAACGATAGGGCATCTACCAGTGCCAGTGTTTCACCACCCTCATTGTAAAAAATTTCTTCCTTATATCTCGTCTGAATCTACCTTCTTTTAGTTTAAAACCGTTATCCCTTGTCCTATTGCAACAGGCCCCATTAAAATGTCTCTCTCCATTTTTCCTGTAGGCATTCTTTGGTTACTGGAAGGCTGCTATAAGGTATCATCGGAGCCTTCTCTTCTCCAGGCTGAACGACCCCAGCTCTCTCAGCCTGTCTTCACAGGAGAGGTACTCCATCCCTCTGATTATTTTTGTGGCCCTCATCTGGACTCGCTCCAACAGGTCCATGTCTTTCCTGTGCTGAGGACCCCAGACCTGGCCACAGTAGTCCAGGTGGGGTCTCACCAGAGCAGAGTAGATGGGGAGAATCACCAACCTGCTGGCCACACTTCTTTTGATGCAGCCCAGGATACTTTAATACTTTGCCTCATTTTAAAACTCGAGTATAAATCACCTGCATAAATTAACTTCTGAAGTAAACTTTTAGAGTGTTCTGGATTTGGCTGCAGATTTTTAGTCCTCTCTTCATGTTCTTTATTCAAATGTGCCTTGATTATTAATCAGTGTGACATTGTCTTTGTGACTGAATTCTCAAATTCTCACTTTTTTCCTATAACCTACATTATCCCATCTCTGTCATTTTTATTTCCTTTCAAGATCTCTTATTGACAACATCTCATTGTGTTCCTTTATTTACTTAATTGGAATTCCCATAACTCTGAATAACATGATCTATTAATGTTATTGATTATTGCTAGGCTGCACACAGTATCTGTTGTAAACATTGATTTGAATACCTGGACACAACCTTGAAAAGTTTTAATTTATAGACTGAACTACCGACTCCCTCCTGCATTTTCTTCCCACTAATTACAAAATTTACATTTTAGTTTAATAAAAACTGTGTCACAAAACCAAGACCTTTACTGCTTTAATCAGTGTTAGCACTCTGATACCTATAAATACATATATTTTATGGAGGTTCTGTTAAATGTTATTTTATTGCTTTTTTGCATGACTTTGTATTATTTTTCTACTCTGATTCATATCAAATAGTACCTCACTCCTTGGAAAAAAAAACAATGACTTGGCCGTTCATCTGTCTTTTATGAGTTCACTATCATCCAAATAACAGGAAAACTATATGGTATGAGATGTCAGGTGACTTTTTTCCCTCTCCAGGCCTGACTGAATGTAAATTAATGTTTTTCCATCAACTCCATCTCCATATAAAAATTATATCTAGCTACTGCAGGTTCATGAGCGATCAGGAAACCTACAGCAGGTTAACAGCTAATATCGAAAGGTAATGCTAACTCTGAAAACTGATATAAACAACAAGCTTATGTTTTTATGCAACAGAACTGTTTGTCTACATCTGTCATGTTTCACAAGTGTGGTACTTTTAATTTTTTTAAAAATTAATTATCTTAAATCAGGCTAGAATCATGAGTTAAGTTACAATCACTGTTAAATGTGCAAAGTGAAGGGACCGGAGAAGTAGTGGTGTCACCACTGATGTAATTTGACTGAGAAAGTTCATCAGATCCTAAGAACTTCCTTTATCCTGAGAGCTCACATTTAGGAAAAGTTGCATATTACATTAAAATTCAGCAAAATTTTCTCTGTAAAACAGTAACTATAAAATCCCCTAGTGCCCTTTCATATGTATGTCAGAAAGGAGAATGATACTTTAAATGAAATGGCAAGACTCCAAGAAAAAAATTCCATGTCCCTTGTAAGCACTGAAAAATGCTATTAGCTTGCTACAAAGTGTCTGTTAAAATAATACATATTCTACTTAAGTGCACAACACAACCTAGTATAAAATGGGGGCATTCTGTTCCCTCAGTGTGATGTAAGGCAAACAGCAACTGAGGGAAGCCTCACAAGCTATATACTATCATATAAATCTTTATCAGCCTATCCATTGTATTCTGCCTCTCGTGACCCCACAACATAGGTTTCCACACCGTTTTCCACTCACTGAATCAGAAACGGGAAGTCCTGCAGTAAGCAGGGTGTTTTTCAGAGGGGACAAAAAAACAACATTAGTATGGAGAGGGTGCACTTTGTATGTATAAGACTTCCCTGTCCCACACTAAAATTTGCTAAGCTGACATAACAAAAGTAGACAAAAAGAAAATGCGAGAATCTTAGACTGCGGAAAAGAAACAGGAGGAATTTCAGCTTTGCTTCTGAATAAAAGCATACGTTTTCCACATATTCACAAACCTACAGAAAAAGCTTGGACATGCTATGATATCACTATCTCATCAATCCCTGAAAACCTGAAAGGGCAATAGCATCTAGATGAATGAAAGAGCCTGTGCTGTTTGCAGTATACTATGTGTGCTGGTCCACACAATTATGAGTTATAAGTAGTTTTTGAAACAAAACATTTTAAGAAAGCTGTTTCATTTCTTTCTGCAGACTGCACTGTGTATTGCCTCAGGGACATGTTATCTGAAGATTATTTTCTAGTTGTCTTTGTCATTGTTGCCAAAAGGCCTCAAAGAATGAAAAGGTGCTTTTGAATGATAGAAAGGATATTCTGTAAGGGCATCACAGGCTCTCTGACCATTTACTGTTGTTCTTTTTCTCTTTACATTAGGTTTTACAGCCCTTCTCAGGAAGTTGCATTTGAAAGTATTTTTAGAGATATTAAATGTACTTATGATTGTTTTACTTTATACACATGAAGCCAAGAAGAAAATAGAGTTATTTGGGGGTAGCTTATCACAACTGTATGATGCTGACCTTAACCTAAACCTAGAAATCCTTACATCAATTTCAGTGGATTTTGAATTAAGCCCTAAGAAAACATTGGTTTCATTAGTGAGCTAATAATAGACCTACATTTCAAAAGACTTACCAGTTCCTTTTACACAGTTCAGAGACTCAGATTCTACTACCTGCTTCTGTTGTTACAGAATAGTAAAAATATTAATTTTGGCAAGGATTCCAAGAAGAGTGCCACAAGGTTAGAAGCTCATTCTCACTCTCTAACTCAAATAATGTACGAAGCAATTAATTATTAAAACAATCCATTAGCATGCAATATACGAAGTGAAATAGTAGCAATTATGCAGTGATAAAGAGAGGACTAGAAATTTTGTCTAATGACATTTCTCTATGATAAGCTTCATGTGCTTCAAGTTCCATTCAAGTCTCTTTGGTAAAAATTGCTCTACTGACAAAAATAGAAAAACAACAACACAGAACAGGCACTATTTTATATGATTAAAAGACTTATTTGTGAGTAAATAAACTAATCTCAGGGTGGGGGTAGAGGAGACTGGAATGCAGGAGTGAAGAAAAGGACAGGGAGGAAAGGCGTTTCAATATTTGTCTTTTATGTTCTTACTACCCAAATCTGTTTTAAATCACAATAAATTAATTTTCCCCAAGTCGAGCCTGTTTTGCCCAACAACAATAACTGGCAAGCCATCTCCCTGTCTTTATCTTAACCCATGAGCTTTTTACCCTGCTTTCTACCCTCATCCCACGGGCAGGGGGTGGGGTGGTAGCAGTGTGAGTGAGTGGCTGGCTGGCTGGTAGCTGAGGCTAACCCACCCCACCTCCCAGTACTGATACAGAAATGCCCCAGAAGGTATTATTCTTCTCTTAACATATTTGTCCCATGTTGGGGGAAACTGATGTTGCACAGGCTAAGTTTGGGTTAATGCACAAGGCTAAGAGAGCCTGTGTAATATTTGACTTCAGCTCCTCATACGCAGTTGCAAATTCAAGAAAGGCATATAACTTCAATTCACTAAAGTTTTCATTTGCAAGCGCGGACCTCTGCTTGCAAATATCTAAGTGAAAGAAACAAGTCTAAATGAGTCCTCCAAATAGGAAAAATTATCTTCAGTAGCTTATCCCCAAAGAACGTCATCTTAAAAGGAAAAGAGAACAAATGGCTTTAAAAAAGAAGTGTATTGAAAAGATATATATAAAAAAAGTTTAAAATCTTCACCAACAATTTCAAACTGAGAAGCTTAAAACAAGCATTAAAGCTTAACATTAAGCTTAAAGTTCCAATGAGGTGACTGGGCATATGGACATAGTTTTGTAAGATCATCTAACACAGAGTCACCAAAACATGTTCATTTCAACCTACGCAAGAGACAGTCTCACAAAAACGAGGCATCACAGTCTGCTGAGCTTGTCTGAGCTTTGTCAGAGGTTACAAAAGATAAAAGGCAAACTAACATTTATAAAGGCGCCAAATGATTTTTTTCACGTTTAAAACTTCTCAGAGAAAGACCCAGTGAAACAGTAAATCATGCAAAAGATGAATACCCCATTATACAATCTAGATTCTCACTAGTAACAGGGAAAATGGCCTAAGAGGGCACTGCCACAAATCCTAAAGTCACGGAACAAACTATTTGCAGAGACTCATTAATCAGTGCTTTCTCAATGCCTTGGCTGTACGTCCTAGAAGAGCTACATAAAGCCAGAGGAGTACCTGCTCAATGCAAAGGGTCAGGTGAAAGGGTAAGGGATTTTGGTGCTTTGACTGTAGAGCAGGGAAAAGAAGAATGCAATGATTACACTGACTGTGAACTTGGTTGATTACACTCTAGGTTGACAGCTGAGTAGAAAGGGTGCTTCTTTACAACATGGTCAATCACAAATGTCCCTTCAGAAATGGCCCGAGCTGTGTAAGGTTTGTTATTAAATTATTAGCACATATAAAGTAGCAAAAGACCAGAGCTAAGTTTAAAGTGAACTTGAAATGCCAATTCAACGATTTAGCTTCCTCCTCAAGCTGCCACTGTTCATTATAAACAATTACAGTGACTGTGGAAAATAAGTTATAAAATACTTTTGTTTATGTTAGCACAATGTTAATACAATGGAAATGTGTTCTCTGTGTGCCCCCATAGGAGTCTACTTGAAGAATTTGGCCAAATTACTATTTTTTCATTAATTATCCTGAGACCAATACTGTAGTGTGTATGTATAATGTTCTTACTAGAGCTGAATCAATAGCAATGAAAACTCTTTCGTCCCCAAATTATTTTTAACCTTATAACTACAGAGATAAAAAAGCAATATATTTCTGGATCCTTCATCCACAAATACAAATAATTAAACTGCTTCTACTATTGCCAAATGGGCAAATAAGCAGTAACCAAGGATTCAACAGCTCTTTATCAGATTAAATTTGTGAAAGGAAAACAACAAAATTAATAAAAAGCCAAGAAAAATACTGAAGAACCTTTTAGAAGATCTGTAGCCATGCTATAAAATCCATTAAGTAAAACACATGTTGTAACTGAGGACGTAGAGACCTACAATGCAAAAGTGAAGAGGAAGACTCACAAACACCTGCCTGCATGTGGCTATGACAGAGCTAAAAATAAATCTGAACAAACCTGGTTAAACACAGATCTATTTGCTATGTCACTGCTAATTGATGATCCCACCTGCCCTGTGACAGTTGCTACACTGTAAGTGAGCAATTCCTATCACAGCGCTGGAGAAATGAAAAGTAAATAAATGAAAGCGTGTTTCACAAACTCAAATTCTGTTACAACTATGCTAGCCGCATTAATTCCTTCTTTATTAATCAAAACCAGAATCAGATAACTTACGATCTCACATAGAACAAAGAAAATCTGGCTACACATTTGTTTCACTGGGATTAATTTAGATCTTTAAAACATGATATTCTACAGTAGAGTGATTCGTGGAAAACTTGGAAATAAAGTTGGGGGGATGGTGTATGTACGAAACCTTGAGATGCCAATTAAGTTCTCTGAACTCCACTGAGGTCACTGGAAATGACGTGCATGCTTACTCTTAGCTTGGCCTGTCGCAGCTGTTATTTGTTATCTTTACCAATTCTCATCTTTTACATCTCCGTAGAAGAGGTTTGCCAGCTGCTGCATATACAGCCATTGTACAACATAAGCTGGTATAGTACATGGGACAATTACTCATTTAAATAGGTCTATTAATCATTATAGTTTGTCATTTTGCACATAAAATGGACCTGTATTCATTTTTTTTCTGTGTGAAGTAGGCCTTTTAAAATCTTTCACTGTCAAACAGGCCTGTAACACAGCCAGTGCAATCTTTAATGCTGTTTATTTATCAGACCTAATGTAATAGGATCCCTTGACGTGGTACACTGATGAAGTGAGGTTCATTTTCAGAATCCTGAAATAAAGTAAATGTCTAGTAGCTGATATTCTCCACACTTTCTGTAATGCACAAATATACGTAGTGTCTCAACGTGCAATAATTTCTACAGCAACCCACAGATTTTGTAAGATGCATTGAAAAGACTCGCTATAAGACCTGTTAATCACTGAAAAGTGATACTGCAAGCTACAGCTATGGTCCAGTGATTCACAGATATGGTTATAAGCTATTGACAGATGATTCTTAGTTGTTGCCATATAAGAAGTCTTAGCAACTCCTGCATTTAGGTAAAATGGTGTATTATATATCACAACTAAGAGACTGGTTTCTGAAAACAATTCCCTCCTGCAATGATATGTAACTTCTCACAGCCTCCAGAGGAAACAAGATCTTTTTCCGTTCATATGGCAATAAAAACCAAACCAACTATAATTCTCAAAATTATTTTTTTAGGGAAAGAATAAAAAACATTACAAATCTGTTTAACCAGTGCAACACAACTTTAAAAATTCTATGATAAATGTTTACTGTAGGTTATACGTGCATGAGATCTGAAATCGTACTTTTTCTGTTTGTCAGATACAATTACTAACTATGTCCTAAAGCACGCAAACAATATCTATTTACCCAATGTTAATTACATTACTTTTGGCAATCAAAAATAAGGTGGCAGTCCAAACTCTTTCTTTCCCAAGCCCATCATCCTATCTCATAGCCTGAGATTATTGTTATATGAGAGATGCAAAGTCTTCAGGTAAAATTCCAGAGCACAACTTAATCAACAAGCATATTAAAAAAAAGAACATAATATTACCCTTGTGTACACTCACACAAGGATTTGTGACATTTTTTCTCAAATGCTGTTGCTAAAAAGCAGAATTGCAGTGTTTATCATGGGTATAGTGATTTTTGCAAGAACAGTCACCATGTTTTATAGTGTTCCCATCAATAGAGCTTTCCACTTGTAATACAACTCGTCGGGGAATGTTCAGGTTTATAAACAGGAATTTTCTAAAAGGCAAGTGATAAACCTCTGAATACAGAAGTGTTTCTTACATTTCATGTGGTATTTATAGTGAATCACATAAATGCAAAGTAAAAAAAGATTGTGGCAGTAGCTTGTTCTTCAAACATTGAACAATGTTCTGAGCAGATACATCCACCTTTTCCCCTTTTGCAAAGTATGTTATATAAGCATGCAACATGCGCAGGCTAGGAAAATGACTTTGTAGGTAGCTACTTCCTCTTCCTTAGTGATTTGGCCAAAAAATGAGTGGTGATCTAACCAACAGCAAAACTGAGAGTTTTCCAACTGGCCTTTCCCCCCGCCCACCTCAGAAAATACAGGTTCCAGATTTTTTTTTTCTAGAAAAATTCTCATCGGACAAAGGATGACTATGTATTTTCTAGATGAAATGAGAGAGAGAGAACACGCTTACCACAGTGCAGCCAACAGTCTTGTGATACAGGGTAAGTCAGGTCAAAGTATCTGGTCTTAAACAGGCACAGTTGGAATCTGAATATGCCTACCTTACCTGCTGGGGGAAAAAACCCAAACACTAACCAAGAGTAGACACAGGCAAGCATGGGTGTCTACAATAACTGAGTAAATCTAACTTGGCCCACATACGTTTTGATTTTCCTTCAGTTATCTCTAAGACCCACTCACCCCCTTGGGGGAGCCATTTTATTTTGCTGAATCAGCAGATAGCCAAATAAAGGAAAAGCAGTTTGCTTCTAGTTAGCAACCGGAAAGGTGCACAAATCTTCAGGCCAAACAAACGAACCCTGGTTTCGCATATCCTAGATCAGTCTTCTACTACTTTGTCATTGACAAAGAGGATGAATTATTGAAGGAGTTTTTATCTCCAAAAATAGACTTTTTCCAGAAAAGGAAGTGGGCTTTTTCCCCCCAGTCAGCCCTATTTGAGAACATCAACATATGGAGCATGTTAGACATAAGGGAGAGTGCAATATGTTTTGAGAAAATTCACAGTTTTCTAACCTAGATAATGTCAGCAGAAATTTCTTTATTTGCAGTGCATATAATCAAGGCCAAGAAAAGAAAACATCTCAAAAAAAAAAAGAAAAGAAAAGTATCTCTGTAGAGCATGAAATAATAAAATTTTGGAAAGACAAGTAAATACTTGGAGAAGGCCCAAATGCCATTTTTAAAGGTTTAAATTTTAATTCAGTCTAAGATGTTGAAGTGGAGAATGGATTGAGAACAGCCCTGAGGAGAAGGACTTGGGGTGTTGGTGGATGAGAAACTCAGCATGAGCCAGCAATGTGCAATCGCAGCCCAGAAGGCCAACCGTATCCTGGGCTGCATCGGAAGAAGTGTGGCCAGCAGGTTGAGGGAGGTGATTCTGCCCCTCTACTCTGCTCTCATGAGACCCCACCTGGAATACTGCGTCCAGATCTGGAGCCCCCAGCATAAGAAGGACATGGACCTGTTGGAGACAGTCCAGGGGAGGGCCACAAAGACGATCAGAGGGCTGGAGCACCTCTCCTATGAGGACAGCCTGAAAGAGTTAGGGTTATTCAGCCTGCAGAAAAGAAGACTCTGGGGAGACCTTATAGCAGCTTTCCAGTATCTGAAAGGGATCTACAAGAAAGTCGGAGGGGGACTTTTTACAAGGGTATGTAGTGAAAAGATGAGGAGTAACGATTTTAAACTGGAAGAAGGTATATTTAGAATAGATATTAGGAAGAAATTTTGCACGGTGAGGGAGGTGAGGCACTGGAACATGTTTCCCAGGGAAGTTGTGGATGCCCCATCCCTGGAAGTGTTCAAGGCCAGGTTGGATGGGGCTTTGAGCCACCTGGTCTAGTGGAAGGTGTCCCTGTCCATGGCAGGGGGCTTGGAACTAGATGATTTTTAAGGTCCCTTCCAACCTAAACCATTCTATGATTCTAAGTAAGCCTTTTCTCAAGATATATGTCCCTAAGAAATGCCATTTTATAAGAATTAGAGGTGATTTTTTTTTTTAATCCTAACTGTAAAGTGTACACAGACAGAGGCACACACACATATGCAGACTCTTTAATGGAAAGCCAAAACAAATAAAAAAGGCTTCTCAGAATGACTACAGTATATTTAATCCATCAGATGAAAAAGTGTATTTATTTTCTCTATGTTTCTGTGAACCTGAAGCAGAAAAACATAAATATAATCTCCTGTGAGTAAGGAGCTGTAATATCTAGTTCTTCTCTTACCTCCTTTTCTTGATTTCTCACTCTATAGCTTGGAATTGCACCATAGCAAAATCTTGCTCATTCTGAAATCAACAGAAATTTTGATATTAGGCATGCTAAAGCATCATGACTAGAATACGCTATATGTCAGTGATTTTATTTTTTTTAAAGGATCACAAGCACATGAAAGAATATAAATGAAAAAAATCTCTCAAACGTGTGGTGTCCCTCCCCTGAAAATGTCTTTTGGTAGCAATGCTGACCAAAGAACAACAAGGTGCCATTTATCACCCATTCTGGAAAAAAAAAAAATACAGCAGATAATTCTTAACAGAGAAATATAGCTTCACAGTCTCAAGAAAAAGTAAACAGAAAGTGAATAAGAATATGATTTCCTTCATGAATCTGGGAAAACAGAAATAGAGAAAATCCTCAAGTTTAAGGTCTTTGCATCTTCCCTTTATTTATCTATATATTAATATATTTTCATACAAAAATAAGCAACTTAATTAGTGCAGGTATAAGTACATGAAGTCTTATCTTCACAGCTGTGGCGTTCTGCTAAAAGAAAAGCCCATCAAAACAATGCAAGAAATAAAAGCACTGTGGTTTTTTCAATAATCTGATGTTTCATGTTGATAGTTGATAGCTACAAAACAATAAAAACTCTTTAAATTATGTATTTTTTAAAAAAAAGCTCAGAACTATTTTCTAGTACCAATAGAAATAAAACATTTGCACTGAACTACACTGACTACAATGGTACTGTTCATTGATTTCCCTCTGTTTCATAGCAAAAACTATTTAGAATTATTTCTATCATAAAAGATTTTTGGTCTGCTAGAATTCTGAGATGAAGACAGAAGTGAAGAATGTTTTTAAGGTATTTTTCAACTTCTCTCCCAATTTTGGCTAAAACTATGAGGAAAAGAAGGATTTTTTTTTTTTAATAACACTTAAATCCTGCCAATTTTATAACAATTAAAAACAATTAATAATTTTCAAATTCAATAAAATGAGTATGATGTGAACTCTGTGAAAGTTCGGATTAGTCCCAATTAAAAGCACCAGACAGCCTATACAAAAAAAGCAAATAAATCAGACTTGGGAATTTCAGAGCAGACATAAAAACAAGGTGCTGTATTCTAGTTTCAATATCCATAAAACAAAACGATCAACACCTCAGATCCCAGCAGTAGTTCAAAATTACGTTTTCTAAATTTGTTGTTTTGTCCAACAGCAATACTGTAGCAACCCAAATGAACAAAAAGAAGTAGAATTTATAAACCATGTGTTGTGAAGGAAGACTAGTGATGTCATCGATGATGCTGTTAATTTATTTAGCAGGCAGACATCGTCTGTAAAGACAATCTCATTCCACTATTTCAAATTGCCCATAAGATGTATGGTTAGAAATATCTTCTTCACCTGAAACTGTTTTTAGCACAGCAGGATGCTTTCAGCCTGATGTTTTTCCTGAACTACTTAGAGGTGAATACCTACCTTTGTTTTGGACACTGCCTGTTGCTGTTATGCAGCCATTTCAGAACAAGCACCTCATACCTTTGAGATACAGTGTATTTGGCCTACCAAAAATGAAGCTGGTTTGATTTGTGACATTCTTGTTGTTTCCCTGTTTTATCAGTTTTTAATAAAGTGTTTATCCACTTAAAATCTGAAGCAGCTAGCATGATTCTCTACAAACTGGTTATTTCTCATTTGATTCATTTGCTTATCTAAATTAATAACAGACTCTATATTATTTCCTTAAAATTGGTCTACAACAAATATCAACTGTTATTAACAATGTATCTATAACAATATAAAGAATCTCTTCTGAATATTGTACTGAATTATCTATTGTTTTATAGGCCTATATTTGGGTTCATAGCACATTCCAAAGAGTAAATGAATAAATGAACTGCAAGTTAAGTCTCTTTAAGATCTACAGCAGTCAGATATCAGGGCTTTTTTGTATTTAAATACAGTATGAAGTATAATATTATGAGCTCAAGAAAATAAAGAAAGAAATATAAAATTAATTAAAAGCAGTAGTCACTATACATGAATACTTTCTAGCAAACCATTCTACAACTATATTATGTTATTGGATTTTACTCATGTTATGAAATAAAAATTATTTCATCTTAAAAAATAGTCAAATTATCATACACAAACCGAAGAATTTTAAGTATACGTCAATATTTTCTCCTTGACACTTTTTCTTAATTAAAATCCTTTTTTACTACATTTCCAGGAAAAGCATTCAAAGAAAATCATCATGACTTTATGAGTTGCTGCACAAGGGACAGGGAAAGACAGCAAATTATTCCTTGAGAATGAAAGCAAAATGCACTTATATCAAAATTCTCATGGAGTGCAGGCTTCCAAAGATGAGATATACCCAGAAAGCATTAATGTGGAATATGAAATGCAGAAACTCCAGTAACTATGGACTGCTCCCAGGTGGCCTCTTGCCAAAATTTCTTGATGAGTATACAGAGTGCATCCAATTTGGATTTGTACTTTAGCCCTTGGGAAAGTCATTATGTACCTAAGTGAAAAACAATTCTCAAGTTTAACAAGCAGGAACACATTTGCAAAAAAAAATCTGCTATATTTGACTATGTGCTTCTGTTATAAGTGACTAATATAGGGAAATGAGCTAATGCAAACAGAAAGTCTGTGTCTACCAGGCTTATCTTTAGCATAAGGTGAGAATAATGATTGCTGTATCTCTTTTGTCCCTTTTCAGGATAACACTTCAGAGAACTCTGATTCAGATAAAGTCCACTGAAACCAGCCCTCACAGACTGCTTATTTTTTTTAGCATCACTGGATACACTTGTTTGCATGCTCCTAAACATCTTACTCTCATCATCGTAATCCTAAATCCAGTCCTGACACATACAGTTTTCCCTGGACCACTTTTTCTGTATCAATACCTTTCTGCCCCTGTTTTTGGCAAAACTCCTCCTCACATGTTATGAGACCTCTCATCCTCCAACTGAAAAAAATAACCAAATGCTGTAAAGAAGTATGACTTTTCAATAAGGGTTTATGGATAGTTTTAGTCCACGCTCCATTAGTACCTATGTCTAATCTCACTGCATATGTGCCTTTCCTGCCTGGTTGTTTGGTTTTTTTATGATTTTACTGTAAAATCTGTGAGTCAGAAAATGCATTATGAATCCTCTCCTTTTACTTAACTGTTCTCTAAAAAAAATTGCTGTGGTTTCAACCTTAGCTTCCCTTCTAGGTCAATGGAAAGTCAATAGTTAATTTCCCCTCTGCAAGCAAAAAGTCATTTTAACAGTGTACCTCTGGTCGTTTTCTATTCCACACTCTTACATGATCTATCCATATTTTGAGTCTTCCTCCAAAAAGTTTTTGGGCTGTTAATGGAATTATTCATTGGGAGAAATAACATTTTCCAAATAGTTATCTAATAACGTGTGCCTGAATTTATATTTAAGTGCTCACACAGTTGACATGATTTTTTTCCAATAATACCTACACAATATGGGAAGCTTGATGCTTTATGTAAAAACAGAGCCCCCTGCTAATTTTAAAGCCTAGCAATTAATGGCACTGCATTCTTTGCAGTGTTCGTGAAAGAGTAAACATTTGAAGTAACATAGTTGACAGGGTAAAAAGAACCATTTTGATAGGCAAGGTATATATTTCTAAAATTTAGTCAGTAAAAACATAACAGCACTTTAAAAAGTTAGTTCTTCTGAAATACAGCTGCAGATGATAAGGTACATGGAATATCTGTGAACAAAAATTCAATTGTTTCTAATCTGCTCTTTTTCATTAAATGATTTATCTAGAAACCTACATATGACAAATAATATAATGTATAACCTCATATTTTGGTGGGGGACAAATAAATTAGAATTCCATTACTATTTCAGAAGCATTTATCTTCTTATTTACAATAGAGGCTTGATCCTATTGTAATTGGATACTATTACCAATTAGAGATGAATGGAATGGATAGGCTCATTTCATGTATGTACCTGTTAGAAATTGTTGGTAAAGACTGATAAAAATGTGTATATTTAAAAAAAAAAAAAAAACAAACAAACAAGTAACTGGAAAAATCAGGCTGACGAACTATTTTTCCTCTTCTTATTAGCCGTGAAAATATTTGTATCCTTTTAGTTTACAAATACTTGGCTTGATGTGGACTTTCAAGAAGAAAGTGGAAGGATGGCAGGTAGCAAGTACTAAAACTTCCAGAAACAGCATGTAAAGAATACAGAGAAAATATTCTAAAATAAAACAAAAAAGTTCTAAAAAACTTCTTCTCTGTTCTTTAGATTAGCTCTTTTTTTTCCAGATCTCAATCACTACTGCTCACTTAAAAAGAGCCTTGGACAAGCGTGTTGCTGAAGCACAAATACATATGAAGTCCCATCTTATGTAGGAGTTTTACCAAACGTGTAGAGAAATCTGTGGGGATCATAAATATGTTAAAAAAACATAATTTGTTTGCTTTTGAAACATGCCCTGTGTCAAAAATACATTTTGTAGAATTGAGGACTTTGGGTATAAAGTTCAGTGGAAGTGTGTGTTGGTAAATGAAAAATTTGTCATTCCAGAATGACAGACTATAAGTCAACATGCCAATCATTAGAGGATAACAGATGTCTTCAATTGTCTGCTGGCTCTATATTTTGATTTTATTGTATTCTAGATATGGCCAGGAATACCAAAAGATAATACCTCTTTATCATGATGAACAGTGCACATTTGCCCTACTGAGCAGTTAAAGTGAACAGAAACGCTCCAAGAAATAACATCGGCAGTACTGAAAAGGAAATGTCATGTTCTCAGCAGCTACTAATACAATGGTGGCAAACACTTTGCATGCAAGCCTATTATTTACATTGCCATGAGCAGTAATATTCTGGTTAAGTAGAATTCTTTATTAAAGTCAGTAAAAGTTAAAAGAATAAAACAACTGAAAAAAAAAAGCGCAACTTGACTGTACCTGCCTTAGACCAGTTAAAGAGTGTGCTAGAAGCTGATGGACTAAAGTCAGAACACTTAAAATTAGGCTTAGACAGTGAAAGTAATGAGAGAATGTACTACCCTATCATACCGCTTTTGCTTCTTAAGAAAAGGAATTTCAATAAGGAATTATGACATAAAATGGATGAGAATACACTGAAACAAGTGTATTGCAGCCCTTCTGCTACTTCCACTCTTTCTTTAGCTTCCACGTTACTAAAGACATCATGGATATTTCAATAGCCTAATCCTGGCCAGTATCCTAGCACAACTAGAGAGAGAATTGCCTTGACACCTCCCACGGCCACCTTCTTTGGCTAAGAGGTGAGACATGACAGTTAATGCTGCTGTTCTGTCTTCCTTCTTTATGCGCTTACCTTATGCGCTTACCATTCATTAGTTTTTCTCCTCATCTTTTTTTTGTTATTCTTTTTGCCTTTTGCCTAAAGAAAATGAGTATTTGGAAGCTAGCATTAAATCCTGTCCAACACCTAAGATGATGTAGGAAAATTAATGCTTCAAAAAGCATTTACCCCTACCCGTGTTGGTCATTCATGGAATAGATAACAAAAAACATGTACTATGCCTGTTTCCTAGCTGCCAGCTTGCAAATAAAAGTCAATACCAGAAATGGGTATTTGCTCTTAGATATGTCCTTTGCATGTTTTTAAACTTGTGTTATCTTAAAAGAAAGATTGTAATTTAATAATAAAGACAACAGTAGTAGCCTTTCTCAACTCATTTCTGAACCATAAGAGTACACTTATGCCCAACTTTAAAACTGCCTATATGATTCCCAAAATGCTGTAGAGGTCAACAGAAAGGATGTAAGGAATAAATGAAAATTTAGGTTTTAAGAAATGTTCCACATTTCAGATGCTTGGATAATTTTTCTTATAATAATAACAACTGATTTTTAAATTTTAAAAAACCCAAACTTTAAAAAACATTCAAAAGTACATCATGATATTATTTTCATACGACAGGTAGGCAGCCAAGATTTGACATCTGAGAGTCTGAATCTTTTGAACTGAGGACTTACTCAGTGAGAGGTCGATATTAACAGATTTGATCCTATGGGCCCACTGATTCCATCAAATTTGTTAAAATATTCAAGAAATCTTGATTTGCTACAAGGCAGACTTGCATATTATCTTTGAGTTTAGTTCCAAATAGAGCTACCTAATACAAATATTAAAAAGGAATACTCAAATAGTTGGGTTTCTGGGAAGCATAGTTGCAAATGTCGTAGAATCACAGAGTCATAGAATTGTTTAGGTTGGAAAAGACGTTTAAGATCATTTAGTCCAACCGTTAACTTAGCACTGCCAAGTCTACCCCTAAACCATGTACCTCCAGGGATGGCGACTCAACCACTTCCCTGGGCAGCATGTTCCAATGCTTGACAAACCTTCCGGTGCAGAACTTTTTCCTACTATCGACCCTAAATCTTCCCTGGTACAACTTGAGGCCATTTCCTTTTGTCCTATCACTTGTCACTTGGGAGAAGAGACCCACCCCCACCTCACTACAACCTCCATTCAGGTAGTTGTAGAGAGTGATAAGGTCTCCCCTCAGCCTCCTTTTGTCCAGGCTAAACCACCCCAGTTCCCTCAGCCGCTCACGCTCTAGACGCTTCCCCAGCTTTGTTCCTCCTCTTTGGACAAGCTCCAGCACATCGATGTCTTTCCTGTAGAGAGGGACCCAAAACTGAACACAGTACTTGAGAAGCGGGCTCACCAGTGCCAAGTACATGTGACAAAATGTTAGAAAACACTTCTTTTTCTATTCATGTTCTTAGGAAATGCTACCATTCACTCTTCCCAAAGACTATTTTATACAGATCTCAGGAAAAAATTACACCCAAGGGCACTGAGGCTGGGACACCAAAGGTAAAAACCAAGAGGAAGAAAATGACGGATAATCTGACCCTTATATTGATCTTGACCTGCATTTTTTTCAAACAGGAAGAGCATTCCTGAAGGTGAAAATGTCCGACGCCACTGGTAGGGAAGAATGCCACAAACCTGCCTTTATAACATAACAACATTGTCCCCCACAATATTTTTGTCCCCTGCTCCCTTTTCTATTCTGTTTGGGGGACTGTCTCCACTACAGCCTTTCAGCATTAACTTTTTGGTAAATTTTCCCCTTAGTAGAGGGTAGGACAGGACAAAATGGTGGAGTGGAGGGTAGCCTGTTAAATGAACATCTTCAGTGCCTTCAGGAAAACTAAATGCACACTGAAGCGTACTGTAGACAGGAGAATAATTAGTGGACAACGTTTTTCACAGACTGTGGAGGAAGTAGATAAATTTAAGAAAGAAATAATCTGCTAGGAGGCCTAGGGCAAGAGCCTTACAATAACTTGAATTAACAACAGGGCAAGTTGTGCTAACAAGCATGCTAGACTGTATAAATACATTTTTTTCTTCACCACAAACCTACAAATACAATCTCCTGCGAAGAAAAGGACGTATATGCTTAAAATGGAAATATAGTCCAAAAAATAAATTTGTTTTATAAAATATCCCAAATTCTAAATTTCCTAATTCAAATCTTTATAATGACATACTTAAGCAGACTATAATACTGTTCTTCATACTAACATAATTAAATTAAGCAGCCAAACAGAAAAACTCACCATGATATTAATTACATGAAAACACTATTGAAGAGTACTGTAAACTATTATATCTATTTAATTAGACAGGTGTTTTAAGCACAAAAATAATATTTTTCTGTAAATTTACAGAAAAATATATGAGAATCTTTTACATCACACCACAAATAGTGTGTTAAGAAGGGTATGATTATTTTTTCTTTTCCCGAAGCCAAATTTGCTGATAGCTCCACCTGCTCCTTGTTTTCCCTGGAGTTTCAGAAAACACAAACTTCTATATTCTCCACAGAAAAAACCAAACCAGATAGCCATGGCAACTGTTCCTACATATGCCATCTAAGGGGAAATTGTGCTCCCGCATCCTTATAGTTAATGATTAAAACCTTGATTCCTTTTTATCTATTATTGGGATATTATTTTAATTGTATTTTTTAAATCTCCAATTTTACAGCAGGAAAGCAAGTTTGCCCTTGTATTCAAACTCTCTTTTTTTAAACAAAAGAGAATAAATGGAGAATTTTTCTTTTCATAAGCAATGTTGTTTTTTTTTTTAATATGTTTATTTAAAGTTGCTGTGATGAAAAGGGGAGAGGGATCCCAATTATACAGCAGGACCTATTCAGCAAATGAGAATTTACTTACACAGGAAAGTTTTCTTAGTTATGTGTTTCCTTGCACTACTAATTGTTTTTGCTATTTGTAAATATGCTGTATCAGTACTTCTCAGTGAACATGCAGCATGTGGATCCCCGCACTGCAGTTGACAGACAGCCATTAATAGCCAGAGTTAAAAGATTTGCATGATCACTGTGCAGGTTTTTCTCAGCAACACTATTAATATGCAAATTTATATACTCCAATTCACCACCATAATCTTTTTGCTTTGATTGGCTCTTATACACAAAATTTTCAAGATGTTTCCAGCTACAAAGACATATCTCAGCTTCTCATTTCTTCTTAAATGAGTAATAAACTCCAAGGTCAAATCCAGGAAAGTGTAATTACCTCATTAACTGAAAACACCCTCAAGTTATCATTTTAATAGTATTAAGGAGAGGAAAGGCTATGACCCATAACAGTGAGTGGCTCTAGTTGACATTTCTGTTTCAGCTAGCCAATACCGATTGAAGGCTCTAAATGTTTAACCTCAGCTCAAGCCAGAAGTTTATTTCTGACAAGAAAACTATTCTGTGGCTTGATCAGACTATATTCAAGTCATACATAAAAGCTGATTGACTGGACTGATTTGGGGAAAATTTCCTTGAAGAATACTCACTGTGCAGGCTTAGCACTTTCTTATATGGTATTTAATTCTCCTTATGCAGCAGCATGGCTCACCGTTGATATATACTACTGCATGTTTCACTCAGTCCATTTCATTTGAGGTTATATTTTTTTAAAAATGAAAACACATCAATTTTTCATCCCTGTGTTATGATTCTGGTCCTGCAACCAGCACAGCCATTCACGAGCTGATCAGTTCAGAGCAGAGTGGCTATCTGCAGGGCCAAAAGCCAACATCACGTGGCACGTCTGGTCCTCTCAACTTTCCGATGCCCTTCATAGAGTCATACTTAAGTGAAAGTTGCAAACATTTCAGTTATTGTAATCATATGATCAAAATAATACAAATCAGTCACTTTAGGATGCAAAGAACAGATGATGACCAACAAAACAATCCCCTCAGGCTCCTCAAAGCTCCCTACACTGCAGCATCCTTCTTTTTGAGCTGTGTTGTACAGCTCTTAGCCAGATCTAAGCCAAGCGGCTCCTCAGAGGACTGATTTGCCCATTACATTGAGCGCTTTAGAGTTTTGGCACAAGGTGGATAACACAGAACGAAGGGTTGCATTCCACTTACTAAAACCAGGTAATTTGATGTATATTCTTAAATTGCTTAGATACCATTACATGCTAATTTAATCCGATATACTTCAATTGAACAGTATTTAGCACAGCAATTAACGACTGCATGAATAGAGTATTTTGGATGAGATGACAGAGCATTCTTTCCCTGTCTAGTGTTAGTATTTATTCCCACCTTGTTTCATGAATCACTGTACATTATTGTGTTTCTGTACTCGTGATAACCTCAGTTATTAATCCATCTACCATTTGAAAAAAAAGGAAAAGTTGAAAAATCTCTGCTTTCTATTTGCACATTATGAAACATGAGGTATTTATTACTGTGCTCATCTATTTTGATGACATTTGGGAAAAGCCAAGAACACCACTGTAACATCTGAATACATTTGAGCCTGGCACTTAAATTTGATTTTAACATCCACAAATCTTGAACAGTTAGCATTAAAGACATATAAATCCCATAAAATCTCATTTAGATGAGAAGCTACTGAGTTCACAAAACCCATTATGAACCTTAATAGTGATGTACCGTTCAGTCACAACAAATTGACTAATCCAGCATTGGGGTGTGCTTTTACCATTGTGGCTTGCTTGATTTAAATAAACCATGTTAGAGATGTTATCGTGTGCACAGCTCTGTTCATAAAACCCTAGGCTGCAGTAGGAAATAGTTGATATAAAGATTGTAAATAGCAATTTATCAACTCAGAGTACCGAACTGTTAGTCTCTGTTGCTATCTTAGATTTATTTCATAATTAAAAAGACCATATAAATCCTCTTTATTATGATCAGAGAGTAAAATACAGGAAGGTCTTCCAAACAGAAATTGAATCAACAATTACATCTAAGATCTAGAGACAGCCTCTGGGTTCTACAAAGATAAGGAAATATATAACTAATTAATTATCTATGAAAGTCATTGAAACAAATATTATGTTTTCTATTTCCATTTTATCACAGTGGAATTAGAAAAGTAAGAAGTGTCTCCCTTCCTCCTTTATGCCCCACTTCAGATTAGAGTTGGGTTTGCTCCCACAATATCATTTGAAAGGACAGTCTATTGTCAAAAGACAGAAAGACAAGCTGACCTTGATCTAGTAATCTTCCTCAGCCTTCCCCAGTTCATTTAATCCTGTTGCATTAAATTAGTTAATGCCTTCTCCAAATAGAAGCAAGAAAATACGAAGCAATAAAGAGAAGCCTCATAGTTTTGAAGACTTCTGATGCTCCTCACATAAGTCCATGCGAAAAAGCAACTTTTGACACTTTCTGACCCTTTCCCTATCCCAGGAAACCACTTCCCGCTCCCCGTGTAGAGAAAATGAATCACAGCTGCTGCAACAAGAGAAAAAGGCTAAGTCTTGTGACTGCAAATAAGTGTGATTTGCTCCTTATTGACTGTTTCATAAAATTCAGTGATTGCACTGGATATGCCAATTAAATTAATGGCATTCTACAGCAAGTTGCCATTCTTCACTTCCTGCATCTTTCATCTGGGGATTCTAAACAATTCCAAATAATAATTAAACATTTATCTGTGGAGTAGTAGTTTCTATTGGAGTCAGTCATAGTCCAGCCTCTTACGAGAGAGAGGTAATCACAAGACATTACTCACTAGACAATAGTCACAATTTGTCAAAAATTACAGAAAACTGATATTTAGAATAGTACTATTTCCCCTACTTAAAGCAGAACTATGATGTCCCTAATAGAGATACACAAACTTCTGAATGGAGCCATTGAATATGGAGAAATTAAGCCAATTCAGGTTTTTCAAATGTATGGAATAAAGTAACCTACAATTAATTCCACATTACTTCATTCTTGCATCATTCTTCCTATTATCTTCTAAAATGCTCACTCTGCTCTTGAACAGTTTGCCTCTTCAATACTTCTCACACTTAATTTTCTTTCTACTGTAACATATTATCTTCCCGTCTTTCTAAAATTCCATCCTAGTCTGTTTTATTTTTCAAATGTTCAAACAACATTACAGATATTTCTTTTAACACAAGCCTGAGCGGTCAAATGTAGACATAAGTTTTGTGATCAAGGATTAAGTATGAGATACTAGATTAATGAAATAGGATTTCTCACATTCATTCTGAGCCAGAAGTTTTCATCACATAGTCTTTCTGGACATAAGACAGATAGAGCTGACTGCATATGATGACAGTCTTAACAACCCACCTCAAATGGTCATGAAACTTAATGTTGGCTCCTATTAAAATATCTGGTTGTGCAAGTATGGTAGTTTGCAACCTTATAGATGCAAGCAGACATATCCATCATTATCCACTAATAACTCAATCTGATTTTAGTTTGTGAACAGTTGAAGAAAGAAAATGTTATACTCCTTTGTATTCATCCATCATGAAGTTCAATGCAGTCTGCAACTCCTATAATCACATTACAAATACGTAGTTAATAATTAAGCCTCAGCTGCTCGCTAATGGAAGCTTAGCCAGAAACCGAGGGTGATCCTAACACAGGCCATGTCCTCTCTGATAGACTGAGCAGGGCAGGCAGCCACCAATGGGTCCATCGCTAGATCTCCTCAACAGGGACCAGGGGTGGACGACATCCTGGAGTAGTCCTGGACTAATGGGAATGTCAGAGGTCAAGTATTCTGAAGACAGCTGAACAGCAAAGAAAGGAAGAGCTCAGTACCAGCAAGATCATTTGGGCTGAGTAATTGGGATTATGTTTTTATTTTCCAGGTTTAAAAATATCGCTCAGTAAAGTACCAACGCTTTTCACATCATTTATATAAAGTTGTATTCTTACTCTAGCATGGTACCCTGTTTTGATTTTCAGTATTGGCAGCACTGATTCATTGCCAGATGAAAGACAAGCACTGACATGATTGCACAGAATATATGTTATTTTCAACACCAGAAGCAGCATTTTGATTTACTAACATCAATTTGGAAAAAAAAATCAAAACTATAGGACCAGCAGTAACTGGATTTCTTTTTACATCAAAAACAAAAGCTAATTTTTACTTTCTCACAGTAGTCAATGATCCAAGTGAAAATAAAAGTTATAACCATCACAAAGCCTCTGAGATGACCTTCAGAACACCCACCTCCCGAAAGTATGGTAATGTGTAATAGGATAAACTACCTCTTATCAGAAAATAGAGATATTTCTCATTGAAAATTAGGCACAATTATACACACACACAAAAATCCTAGTTGCTACTGTTATAAAAAACCTCTGAAATAAAAGGAAAATCAAATAAAGATCCATTAACGTAAACTACAAATAATATTTAGGTGTGTATCTTTAAAATACTCACTGAGTATTTTCATTTCCATCAGACTGCTTAGCAGCCACAGAGATAACTTCCTAAAATAACTAAGCAGACTGCAGGTTTTCGTCCTTGCATATAGCCCCAATAGAGAATCCTTGTCACTACTTACAATACTACAAACACAAGTTTTAACTAGGCTTTATTTTCCTGCTCAGCACAAGTATGATCAGATTAACCATCATCTATCAAAGGCTGACAGCTCACTGCTGTGTAATAACAGAAATCATTACTACAGGCTAGTTCAAAATCTAAAGTTTTACTTGGAGTGCTATAAATACAGTCTTATTATGAGAAAACCACAGGTTTAGTGAGAAGCAATTTTAATCATAATTAGACAACAAGAAAAAAATGTGAACAAACCCAAGAAACTAACTTGTCAAATGACTGCACGTGGAAGGTAATGTGGGGGTGGGGGGGGAGCTATTCTAGTTTATACTTTTACTGTAAATGATCTCAAATAGAGGCTACAAGAAATTGTTAGCGTACCTCCTCATAGCTTTTTTTCACTTACATCAAAGCAAGCCAACAGAGAACACCTTCCTTGTTATACAGACCCAGCAGTTCAGAAGAGCATGGGGAATTGTCTCTGCTGGAAGGCAGCTCTGCCTGCTGTCAAGCTTCATTTCTGCACCTCCTAGCTAACACTTCACTCTAGTTCAGTGGCTTCCAAACTAGCAGTTTTGACCTCAAGGGAGATCACAGCAGTTAAAATAGGGTCATAAACCAAATAATCCTGTATTTCACAGTCAGAAGTATAGAACTGCTGCTCCATTTCTCCTTTTTATTGATCTACTAATGTTCAGCGACAAGGACATCACAGTCCTCCTACATATCTTTAGGCTCTTTTGCGATGGACTGTTTCAGATCCATCATCAGTAAACTTACAAGAGATTCCTTCTCCAATATACTGCTTGCTAAAACAAATGATCAAAAAACCTCAGAGGCTTTGCTATGAAGGTTATTTAATTTATAAGAGGAAGAAAGGCAAAATTATTGGCAAATTTAGTATTGTTTGGTATATTTAACTTCTGTTTTCAAAATGAAATTGTCCAGTTAATCATTTTTGTTTACATTTACGTTTTTAAAGCTTGTCAAAAATTTAATTAGGATTAAACCTTACACACTTAGACACCCAAAGCTTATGTTTTATTTAACTTAGAAATGAAGATGTAGGGGAAAAAATAATTATAAGTTATGATTTAATTGAAGTTGTTTTTTAATCAATTTCACTAGTGAAAAAAATCATCAATTATTTCTATACCTCTTTTACTCTTCTACATTAAGCCTTCTTCTCTCCTTTGTATCTCATTTAGTCTACAACCAGCCCATTTAAAACACTGGTGGATGCTTCCAACAAAAATCCTACTCACCTTCTGTTAGAAAATTCATGTCTACAATAGAAATAACCTGGGTCTACTTTGCTGCACATCTGCCTCTTCCCTTCTCTCCTTTCTTTGTTGTCAGTATTATTCTGTACTACTTAAACTTTTAAGTGATTTCATTAATTTCACTGCATTAAATGTGTATATTAAATGCATGCATCTAAATATCTATACTTGTAAGCATAATGAGGTGCTTTTTTGAGAACTGAGATTTCAGGATGTGTACAGGTCTCAGCCTATTTTTTTCAGCAGTTATTACTCATTCCCCTTCAGGCAGAGGTCCTAAACACTTTCATAGTGACAAACAACTTCAGCTGCTCGAAAAATTATTCTCAGCTGCAGAGGGCATAGCATTGATTTTGGGACTGCGATTCTGTTCAGATTGTTAATCCCATTCATACTGGTACCTCAGAAGTACCAGACATGCAGATAAGGAATTCCCAATTGTGCCTATGTGGGCTCATACCTTTCCCATTGAGGTCATGACAAAAACATCACTGGGTTCAGAGATTCAGAATGAAGCTTTTCATTTAGCATTCAATTAACTGAAGCTCTTAAAATGAAAGACATCAGAAAAATATCAACCACTCATTCACTGAAGGAAACCATTTCAGCAATTATTCATTACTAGCTTAATGGATACATATTAAGCAATCAGATATGTTTAATCCTGGACTGCTGAGAACTGATGAGGAAATGAGAGTCCCTGCAGCAAAACATGTAGCCCAAGTTTACAGACAGTGATGAAAAGCTGGCTGCAAATCAATAGGGAGCAAACAGCTGAAGACTCTTGCAACTCCAATTTATAGCTATTTTTGAAAACATTTTTCTTGCTGGTGCTGAAGAGGAAGCGTCTCAGGAGTCCTTTTTCCCTTGATTATGAACAGAATTTGTTCATTGCTGTGAACATTTGCCCACAGAGAAATAAACGGACGTAATGCTCAAAAATAAGACAGAACTCAAGATATGTTTTCTTAATGTCAATTTGTGCTACTCAGTCTAAGCTGACATGACACAAAACCATTCATGAAGGAACTAATTATTTCTGAGACCACTCTCCTAGTGACCTGTTTTCTGAACTGTGAACCCCAATATGAAGCCTGGTACGTCTTTGAAAAGTGACTTCGCTCCTCTCTCTCCCAGTCATTCCTTCAATTTTCTGTAGTTAGTAAGCATTGTTTCCAAATCTCTATACTACCTCATATTTACAGAGTGACCATCGATAATTCCTGATCAATCTCTGTACCTTGGTCTTTTTTTTTTTTTTTCAGAACGGTGTTAACAGATACCAACTTATTCCAGTTTTCAAAGATGAAAACACAAAGTGAGTACAGTGAGATATAGTTCCTGAAATCTGAAATGAGAAGGAAATTTCACTAGAGATTTCTTAGTTTTGAAGAACTAGCATTTTGACCTTAATAATCCAGCACAAGTCACCACAGTGCCTGTGGACCTCATTATTGAATAACCTGAGCCTTAAACAGCATTACCTTTGTACATCAAAAAGAGAAAACAATCTGATGTGATTTAGAGTGATTTGGATGTAACATGTAATGGTACGGCATTTTTTAAAAGTGATTCTAATTCTATTAAGTAATGAGTTACTAAATTCTAGTAAGAATGAAAGATGTATAAAATAACTGAATATGAAAAAGGATTGTCAAAGCCTTCTTTGGGAAGCATAGTCATTCACTGCTACAAAGGAAAATCCATCTCTGTTGTGGAAGTTAGCAGCAATAAGCTCTGACAAGATTAATGAAAATATTCAAGTCCCTATTCCCAAACATGCCTGGCAGAAACATGTTCTGTCTTTCCCAGTGATACTGCATCTATCAACTCTCAGAACAATTTGTCTTCACGGATTTCATTTGCTATTCTCTTCAAGGACAGAGCCAGTCTCTTCCAAAAAACTCCCAAATTTATTCCAGAAAACTTTATTTATTTTTATTCCGTATCCTCTGTGCTGGTATGACTGATGCTCTTCCCTCCATATATTGTCCGTGAGACTGAGACACACAAGTTACTATTCAGATTAAAGCAAAAGACAGAAATGGGCCCGAATCAACAGTGGGTCTTACAGGTGTCATTTAAAAACTGGAAAGATTAAAGAAATTAACAGAAAATTGCTACCTATTTCCTTAGGACTGCTTTGTTACTGGTGCTTATTTTGTCCTTTTTTGATTTGTCATCGCAGTTATCCTAAGAGGAAAATTCCAGATGGCCTTTTGCAGATTTGCTTTAATGACCAAACCTTATAAGGCTTTTATTCCAGTAACAAAAGTGAAAGAATCACCAAGGGCAAAGTAAACTCCAAGTGTTCCAGATACAAATAATCAAAGCAATAGAAAGATACTGTACCTCAGAAAAGAAATGTATTTACTTTTGCCTGTCTTTTTAGTTTTGTAGGTTTCTGGAGATTTTTCAACCCATTTCCCCATCTTTCTTCTCTTTCAGTCAATTTGTGTTTGTACTTAGTTATGCTAACACCATAGTTCCACTATTCCAAAGTTTTCCAGCTGGCATTGAAACACATTAAATCTTCTTTTGCCAGCATGACTGTCTGAATTCAAATACATATCTTCTGCAAATGACAAAAGCAGTGTAAATGGATTGATGCTACAACAGAATCTATTGAACATTACAGGTTTCTCCTTACTTAGGTATTTGTTATACACATAATGGGACTGACTGTAGAAGATGGAAAGCTAAGACTTCATTTATATACAACTTGTGATCCTTTCCAGACTCGTACAAATTTAATCACATAAGTTCTTGGACAGTGTTTGTCATGCTCAAGTGTTATATACTGAGACAATTTGCGATAGGAAAAATCATACAGTACAAACTTCACAAGAAGAGTGTTCAGCCTCCCAAATTAAACCCTTGACTCTTGCTTAAGAGACAGAAAAAGTAGCATTTCAGCTAGAGCCTTTGTTTGAAACAGAAATTAAACATATTAGTTTAAAGAACCTTACTAGGTTACTACCAGACAAAAAGCTTAATCCTCTACCATTTATAATTCCAGCATTCTTCTTTGTCTTTAAACATCTCAAAAATTAAATGTTGCTAAGACTGGAGACAAAGGCACAGAATCTTTAAAACTAACACAAGAGATTGTATTTAAAAGCAGAAACAACAAATATCACCTTGGATTCTCATTTTAGATAACATCCACATTTATGAGAAATATTCTGAGCAACTTAAGATACTTTTTTCTAGCTCTCCCTCTCAAACTATACCACTGTCCTATTCTAAAGGAAGTTATGATAGTACCGAATGGATGATTTGCCCAATCTGCAACTAAGATTTTGTCAGACTAGGTACTTTCTTGTAGCCCATAATGTCACCCAGAAACAAATAGAACTTATTGCAGTTTCATCCCTACTGCATCATATTTTTTAAAAAAAAACAGTACGTCTTCTTTCTAGTGTAGGTGTTTTGCTCTTATATGGCATTAGTCTATTACCTGGATGACTGTAAAAAAGAGAAAAAAAAATGAAAGTAGAAAGTTTTTCTTTTAAAGTATATCTAACCTCTTGTTTAATTATTTCATATTGCAACAGGTGTTGTGAACTGATAAGTATCTCTTCCTGCAAAAATTACCAAACTTGCATTTTTATACATCTAACATTAAAACCATTTTGAAAACCTACAATGATTTTAGTCACCTGATGTTTGTATTACAGCATTTAAAGGATAAGAAGACAGTTTTATGTATTAGTTCATAAATAATGGAAAAACTGTTATTTGGGCAACTGGTAGAAGGTAATTTTGATTGAAACTTTCTTTTTGAAGTAAATTTAAGTCAATGCATCTGCTTTTAATTCCTCAGTTCAGTAGTGTATTTCTTTTTAACCAGAGAAAAAAACAGTTATTGAGATACTTAAGTGACAAAAATGTAGCAGTCGTAAATTGTATTAGTGCAAACTCTTCCATGTCAGACAGGTTGAAAATGAGTCACAATTATGTCCTTGAGACAACGAAGGTCAACTGCACACTGGTTTGCATTAATAAGCCTGTTGAGCAAAGCAGTAGGCTGAGTGAAAAAGTTATTCTCCCCTATTCTGCACCCATAAAGCCTCAACTGTAGAACTAAATTCAGCTTAGGCCTCCCTGGAACAAGACAGACATTGAAATGTTGCAGGAAATCCACCGAAAGGCCACCGAATTAGGGGGCTGCGAGAGATGGGGGATGGTCAAGAACTGGATTTCTCAGTAAGGCTGTGAAATCTCTGTGTTTGGAAACGTTTAAAGACTAACAGATGAGGGCCTAAGGAAGCAGACAATTTTGAAGTTGGCCCTGTGTTGAGCAGGGTTAGAACAGATGATCTCTAGAGTCAACCTAATGTTTTTCATGATTCTATGAATAAATCATTTTACAATGATTCATCTTCTTTTAAAATACTTATTTAAGAAGTTTTCTAAACCATGTTACCTGACTTAGAAGGCTACCATTTAAAAGGTAGTTTCTTACCAGATGAAAACTACATCACTTAATTGAAGCTAGTGGCCTGGGATTATGCACTTTTGTACACAGACCTTTTATTACCAACAAACTTCTTGCCTGCCTTACCTAACCATAGAATCTTAGATCAGGCAATGTCCACTTGAATGACAGAGTAATCACTATTGGAAGAAAGGATTTCAGCTAATCCTAATTCAACACTTCTCATTTCAGTTTACAGCATCATCCTTTAAAATAATATTATAGGGCAAAATCCTAAATGCCAGCTGTCAATCAGTAACACAGCGTCCCCCTGAAACTGCAGTTTGTATGGATCTTTTTATGCTTTTTAGTCACTAACACTAAGCCTGTCAAAATAGTATCTGCCACCACAGGAGCCTAACAGAAATTATTTTATTTACTGTGAATGCCCAATCAGTGTGAAAACCCAATCACATCTATTTTCCTAATCCAATCCACTTGAATAAATGCTTCTGGGAATGGAGCATCATAACAAAATTGATCACCTTGTCTTAACAGAAAAATTTAGCAAATGCATCCTTTTCCCAGGGAGAGACAACCATAACAAGATCCCATCTTTCTGTACAAAGAATTAGAGAAAAATTTCTCACGTCTTCCTTCACCTTAGGGAAAATTTTTAAGTGCATTTAAAGACAGCCAGGTCTCAGAGATTTTCTTGGAAACGGGTGTCTAAAAACTTCTGCAGAACTTGGGCTAAAGAACCATTGCAACAACGGAGTCTTTACCATGCATTGCTGCTTCCAAATTTAATATCCAAGCCTCCTGGGCAGGTGGTATCATAGGAAACCCTCAATGCAATTTATGTAGGCTAAAGAAACATATACTCTAAGTGAAGCCAGGAATCTATTATTAGTCTAATTAACATCTTACAAGTTTAACTGAAGGATTATTATTAGTCCAGTTATGCAACTTGCTCTTAATAAAGACAGTTAAAACTGACATTCACAAACTTTCATATATATATTTTTTCTCTGGTATTCCTCTGCTCACTCTATGTTTCTATGCTCCCCTAGGTTCACAGCTTATGGTGCTGGGTTCCCCTCAAGATGAAAGGGGGATAGAGGTTACAACAGTTTGTCAGCATCCCACCTTCTTTCCCAGGAGCATGATGTTGACATTTTATTCCACCTTGCCCTTGGGTGTGCTTGGGGTCATTTTTACTTTTTTTTTTTTTTTTAACACAGGGCACTCACTAGCTCCCTTCTTATTGGTTCACAATTGTACATTATATATGAATTTACTGTATATGCTTATGTATTTTAATGTGATGGATACTTGTTCTTTGTTTTCTCTACTATCTCTAAAACTGTTTTAATGACTCGAGGTTACACTAATTTAATGACCATCGGTAAGTTGTTTATAGCTCTGATACCTCTAGTATCATGCTGTGTTTGTACTTTCAAGACCTATGCTATTTGCACATTTCGGTAACCTCTGTTACATCCTTCAAGCTGTGGTTTGCTGATAACTAAGGTTTTATTAGCACAGGCTAATCATGCACATATCTTTTCTCAAGGTCAGCAATAGTTCATTCTTCAAAACTATGATATATTTAAATACACACACATAGAAACACAATGTTCTGGTAACGACTTGCTACACCAGTAGCTGCTAGTTATTGCAATATCTCCAGTATGTTATTGAAATTGCCTGACAATAATATACCCACTACTTAGAAAGAAGAGTAATGAAATTCTCTCCAAGGTGAGGACTTCCTAATTGCAATGCACATTTTTGTGTTTTGTTTGTAAGAATTCACTGAGTCCAGGGACTGTCTTCATGAACTAATGCCAGAAATACTGACAAGCACTAGTTCATAGGGATTATTTCTAAAATTCTACATATGGAGGGAGTCAGACGAGAATAGTTTGCAGAAAAGCATTAAGACATGAGCCATTTTAAACAAACAAAACCTTCAAACAAATATTTAATTTTAGATGAAGTCTGTGCTTCCTTATAGGTATAGTGCCTGTAACATGCCTCTGATTCATATGAAAAATCTGTTGATATAGTTTGAAAACACCCCTTTGACTCATCTGGTCACAACTGAGTATCAGAATACATTGGGCATTGTTTGGCTGAAGGAGATCCTGACAAAATGGCCACGACATGGTTGAGTTCAGGATCCTGTGAGGAGGAAGCAAGACAAAAAGCAACGTCATAACCCTGGACTTGGAGATCAGCTAGCCTAGCCTCCTCTCAAAGCAGGGTTAACTTCAAAGCTGATGAGAGACTAAGCTGCTGCTGTTCAAAGTTCTTGTGATCATTACCCACAGCTTGTTCCTGATGCTTTAAGTAAATCCAATTTATTTTGTATCAGCAATGAGCAAGGAGGACACATATGGGGTAGATTAATGTGCCTCAGTTAGCAACCTGTAACTTGTTTGAGAACGTATGAATACACCAGGAGTTTCATCTCCGCACCAGAAACTTCTATTCATCTCTGGCATTAGCAAAACTGTAAACTGGACAAATATTTGCTGGAATTCAGTCATACTGGCCAGAAGTGGCTTTTGGCAAATTGAAGCTTACTTGCTATTAACTTCTGAAAAAAGGCTAACAACAAATAATGTCATGAAAACATTAAACATAAGAACAGGGTTACTTTAAGTTCTTGCCTCAGATCACAAACAAGACTCAAAAGGCCTTTCTGGATACTAAGTGCCATGGTACACTGCTGAGGTCAGCAGTGATGATGACTTCATGATTAAGTTCAGCAAGTGCATTGCATGTGGAGGCATAAAGAAGGAGCTGCAGGACCGTGCTGAAGGGTAACAGTGGATGAAATGTCTGGCGTGAAGAAAAAGATAAAAACACACAGAGTAATCTCAAGGAAAGCAAAGAAGAGACATGGTAAAATGACAAACCAGGAAGATGATTTCACTTTTATTGATTGAAGAAGATAAAACCCAATTATCAGAGAGAGATGGTTACAGGTTAAAATGAAAGGAAATAACAACTTACACAGATATATTTAGCAGTATACGTAAAAAGAAAGATTGCATTTTGAAATGTGTAAAAAAGAACAGGATATGAATGTAGCTCTGGGTCAACAAAGGTATCTTTACAATGTAGATATGTGAATATAGGCAGGAGAGGAAGGTAACAAAGAAGTGAGAAGTGAAGAACAAAAAGCAACTAACCTTGTGGATGATGGGACATGGGAGGCGAATGCAACAACTAGTTCAAGTTTTATTTCATACAAATTCTCCTGCCTTAAAAAATGCATGAGCAACTCACAAAAGGATCTGCTAAAGTTAAAAATGAGAAAACAAGACAAGAAAAGGTATTACGGTTTTCTTAAAACCCGATCCTATAAAAGTGATCAATACAGGATCAAAGGACAAGTATAAGAATACTAACATGAAAGAACGAACGTGACCTAAGACAACATCATTCTATTCACTATTGTTATAAACTTTGTTGAAGAATAGAGAGCCTGGGAAAGAACTGAGGATTCTTGAGAAACAATACAAGATTCAGTCACAGCAGATAAGCAGCCAACAATAAGGGAACAAGGCAGAAAATATGTAGCAAACAATAATGCAAATGGAAATGAACCACTTTGTCAGTGGGTAGTTGGCAGTGAAAACTGAATTAAGAGATGGCCTGACATAGAAATTACTTAAGAAGTGTTCAACGTTTCAATCACAGGAAGAGAAGCAAATGTGCTGTTTAAATTTATTGGAAGAAATGTGCAAATGTGAACAATGAGATTCACTTTAAACTGCAAGGCACTAGTGTAGAGCAGCTGTAAGGCTGTAAAAAATTGAGATGCAGACATTATCCTTGTTTGTGGAAATGTAGCTCCCAATATAAATTCTCTAGAAGTAGTTCAGGACAACTAAGTAGGTTCTGCCATTGTCACTTGTTATGTTAATTTGTATATACATTGTACAATAACAATTCTAGGTTAAACATTAAGTCTGCTACAAGATTATTTTTATCTGACACCACGTTCTGCAAGGGCAAGAAGTCAGAGAAGGCTAGATGCAGGAAAACATTATTCCCATATATTATCTAACACCTCTATTGGGAGTAGTTGTCTCAACAGCAAGAGAAATTTGTCCCAGGTGAAATCTTTAAAGATTAACAATAAGAAGAGTTGTCAGTACCATATCTTTTTCATATCATCCACCCATCAATTCAGTTTCTTCATAGCTGTTTCAAAATGAGCCATTCCCTTTCAAATACAGATTTAGATACATAAACTTAGCTGTGTAGAATGCCATGTTAGGAAGGCTGTATTCCCAGAGCAATGATTTTCTTGCACCAAACAGTTGGGTTTTTTTAAAAAAAAACATAGCACCAAACCCTCCCATTTGAGCTGTAGTTTAATCACGGATCAAAGATCACTAATCTTTGGGTGAAGTGCACCTGTATAGAAAGCCAGCAGGGTCCATGTTCAACACCTAAGTCATTAGTGACCTTTAAAGAGAGGAGATAGAATAGTTCAGTTGGGAGGGACCTACAACAATCATCTAGTCCAACTGCCTGACCACTTCAGGTCTTCAGATTTAATGAGCAAATAATTTTTTGTATTCTTTTTACTGAGGTGAATTCACCCAAGTGAGTTAACCAAGAAGCCTTGAGCAAGAAGGGAGGATTAACCCCAGTTATGCAGAGTTAGTCAAATCTAACTTCTTTCCAACTGAGCCAAACTGAAGAAATGAAGAAAATTTGATCATTTATCATAAAAAAGCCCAATTTTCTAACTTCCAGGTCCATTATATTCTGTTTTGAGACCCATTAGTGTATCGCTGCAATTTCATTTAATCATTATTTTGACCGTAAGGAAGAAATACTAATATCTAAACTGATACATTCATCTGTCTTCCCAAGGATTCCCTCTTGTGTTAATTAAACAATTGCGGTGAGAACAAATGCTCTATTATGGTGATAATGATTTGCAGTTCTGCTTGTACACTTTTCTTGTTCCCTCTCTGATACAGTAGTTGTTTTGTTACACAGAATTTCCCCTATGTAAGTACTACCTGTGCCATACCAGTTCCTGAAAATTCTTTACACAGAAAGTCATATGGCAAGGCAAATAAGCTAGTTAGTCTTAAAATAATTTTCTGTATTCTCTGGGGACTTCTCCTGACTCTATATGCTCATTTTTGCTCGTCAAGAACATTTTTAATTCATTAACAGGGGGGAAAAAAAAATAAAAATCTGTTCAGAGTTCATCTACAGGGAGCGCATGGTCAGTAAGCTACCTGTGTATGTATTCTGGTTCTATTCTGCTGATATTATGCATACACCACATGATAAGAATGCAAGTGCATCAATTAGCTTCTCAAGTAAATCACGGGCAATGTTATTTAAGCTGCCTTGGAAGGATGGACGACTGAACAAACCCAATCTGGATGTGACCCTGATGTTCTTTCTGGACTTTAGTCTAAGTAGCTGAATAGTAAATAAAAGCTTAGATATTTTAAGTAGATTTAGGTGCATGACTCACTAATATTCATAGAATTTAGTCAACTAAATCCACAAATGGCAGCTGAAAAATATTAGCATTAAACAAAACTGAATGTTATATATGCAGAAGACTATAAAAACAATCATATTTCTTTTTTTTCTCATTTCTCATAAGACTATTCAGTGCTTCAACATCAGAGCTGCAATTCAAGTCTCTGGACCAATAACTAGTAGGGTCTGTTCTTTTGCATGTTTTGTTGTAACATTCTCCCAAAATTATAGCATGCAAATATTTTCCTTAGCTACACTTGCTTTATACAGCTATAAGAGAGGTTTGCCATCTTTGACTTCATTAAGTGATACAGGATGTCTCCAGACATTTAACAAAGCATGTTAATGAAGTAACTGGCATATGCTGATAACAGCAAAGCAGACTCAACCTAGCACCACAGCAGAACAGAATTAAATAGTTCAAAGTAATATATATCAAAGGATAAAGCATAGAGTGGTACCACCTGCTGTAGGAGATGATCAGGTTTGAAACCATCTGAGGAACCTAAAGGTACACAAGTCCATGGGACCTGATGAGATATATATTGGGTACTGAGTGAACTGGTGGATTAAGTTGCTAAGACACTATCCATCATAGTTGAGAAGCTGTGGCAGTCCAGTGATGTTCCCGCTGACAGGAAAAGGGGAAACATAACCCCTTGTTTTAAAAAGAGAAAAAAGGAAAACCCAGGGAACTACAGGTCAGCCAGTCTCGCCTCTGTCCCCGACAAGATCACGGAGCAGATCCTCCTGGAAACTATACTAAGACACATGGAAAATAAGGAGGTGATCGGTGACAGCCAGCATGGCTTCATTAAGGGCAAATCATGTCTGACAAACTTGGTGGCCTTCTACAAAGGCGTTACAGCATTGGTGGATAAGGGAAGAGCAACTGACATCCCTTACCCGGACTTGTGCAAAGCATTTGACACTGTCCTGCACAACATCCTGGTCTCTAAATTATGGATTTGATGGATGGACGATTGGGTGGAAAAGGAACTGGCTGGATGGTTGCACTCAAAGAATTGTGATCAACAGCTCGGTGTCCAAGTGGAGACCAGTGACGAGTGGTGTTCTTCAGGGGTCAGTACTGGGAATGGCACTGTCTAACATCTTCGTCGGCAACAAGGACAGTGGGATTGAATGCTGACAACACCAAGCTGTGTGGTAAGGTCAATACACTGGAGGGAAGGGATGCCATCCAGAGGGACCTTGAGAGGCTTGAGAAATGGGACTGCACGAACTTCATGAAGTTCAACAAGGCCAAGTACAAGGTCCTGCACATGGGTCGCGGCAATCCCATGCACAAATACAGGCTGGGCAGAGAAACTCAACATGAGCTGGGAATGTGCACTAGCAGCCCAGAAAGCCAACAGCATCCTGGGCTCCATCAAAAGAACTGTGGCCAGCAGGTCGAGGGAGGTAATTCTCCCCCTCTGCTCTGCTCTCAGGAGACCCCACCTGGAGTACTGCGTCCAGCTCTGGGGCTCCCAACATGAGAAGGACATGGACCTGTTGGAGAGGGTCCAGAGGAGGGCCACGAAGATGGTCAGAGGGCTGGAGCACCTCTCTTATGAAGACATGCTGAGAGAGTTGGGGTTGATCAGCCTGGAGAAGACAAGGCTCCGGGGAGACCTTACAGCAGCCTTCCAGCACTTAAAGGGGGCCTACAGGAAAGATGGGGAGGGTGTCTTTATAAGGGAGTGTAGCAATAGGACGAGGGGTAACGGTTTTAAACTGGAAGAGAGTAGATTTAGATTAGCTATCAGGAAGAAATTCTTTACTGTGAGGGTGGCGAGACACTGGAACAGGTTGTCCAGAGAGGTTGTGGATGCCCCATCCCTGGAAGCATTCAAAGCCAGGTTGGGTGGGGCTTTGAGCAATATGGTCTAGTGGTCGTTGCACCTGCCCATGGCAGGGGGGTTGGAAGTAGATGATCTTTAAGGGTCCCTTCCAACTCGTACCATACTATGATTCTATGATCTTGTCTGTTTGCCAGAGATTATTCTCACACTCTTGCACCCCAAAATTAAACATATACACCTTAAATAGCCTTTAGATTTCTGTGCTACTTGTTTACTAGTTTATTTTGCTAAATACCTCCTGTCAACATACCCAGGAACCTGGGATTTTGAGAAAGGTCCATCATGTTGAATAGGTTTGTATTTAATTTCCTCTCTTGCTTATAAACTTTATCAGGCAAACTGATTATTTCCATGGCATTCAGCATTGTACAAAGGATGCCAGCTTTTCATCTCTAATATCTCTTGCCGTGCCAATGACACCTGCATTTATTTTACATCTCCTTTCACAGGATTTTGAAGGATAATACAGTCAGCTCAATTTATGCTTTAGTTCTCAAGACACAGAGTAAGAGTATAATAAACATAACTTAGACTCAAGCGAAAACAAAGCAGTACAGAACAGATGTATATCCTACTTTTCATCATTCCTTATGCAATGCAGGTTTGTAAGTAGAAAACTACTTGCTGAAAAAGAGAACATATCTTTTTGTTATCATGAATATTGTGCACAGAAGGATGTCTCTACCCCTTTTAAGGCACCTGATAACGTCATTCCCATGGTTTGATAAACAGTGTTACAAAGACATCAGAACTCTGCAACAGATTATTGCAAAATATTCCACGAGATCACACCATATGTAATCAACAGCAACTGGGGAAGAGTCTCCATAGGTTCTCATCATCTGTGCCTTTGAACAGGTCTATTCTGCTTCAGACTATCCCACAAATATTTTTTGGTATGATTTTGTTTACTTTCATCTTCTTTATGTTTTGAACTGCAGCATCACCCCCCTGTGCTTATACACCCCTTTACAGACTTTACAACCCAGCAAAGACTTCTAAAAAATCTTCAGAAGTTTTAAGAATTCACAGCACAAGCACAATTGTTAAAACAGGATGTAGAACAATCCTTCAAAGCTAAATACATTGTATTTTATTTTGAACAAAAAAAGAAATGAACTGTGGGCTAGAATTAGTAGCAAACTCTATCTTCTGTGTTGAACTAATGCCAAATTAGAAAGTCATGATTTTACCCAGTGTATTTTTTCCTTAGACCAAACAATAACTTGAGTCTCATCTTCCATTACATACA
Organism: Ibidorhyncha struthersii; assembly: GCA_013398815.1. Lineage (NCBI taxonomy): Eukaryota > Metazoa > Chordata > Aves > Charadriiformes > Charadriidae > Ibidorhyncha > Ibidorhyncha struthersii. The sequence continues at coordinate 81,832 of VZSZ01012238.1, forward strand.
AAGGATTATTCCAAGTTGTAACAAAGAAAAGCCTGAAGATATTAAAGAACTCCTAAAGAAATTTCCAAAATTGTAAGGCAAGCAATAAAGCCAAAGTTGACACATTATATAAAAAGATAAGGTTTTAAAATTTTTGTGTCAGCAAGTTACTCGTGATTTTTTTGAGACTGGCCAAACAGGTTAAATGTAAATAATGTATTTAACAGTCCAAGACCTTTTCTTCATTAAACATAAAACACAACAGAACTGACCCTAGTAGGAATTTAAAACAAACCCACATAACCTTGTTTTTTATTCAGACTTCAAGCAACCCTTATTCCTTCTTATGCAGTTTGTGCTGGTGAATTTCTGCTACTGCTGAGGAATAATTCACCAGCAAAAATGGCAAACACATTAGAAGTGCAAAGCAATAGCTACTTAATAGGAAAAGCCTCAATAATCTCACCTGTGCCCAGAAGACAACACAGTTTATAAGCTTCTAATCAGGGATTTTGAACAAAGACCTGAGAAACAGATGGTGAAGCAACTCAAGAAGTGCCTCACTTCTCCCTTCCCTGTTGCAGAAACAAGCTTATGCACAGTAAGAGAACAAACTTGTTCAGGAAAAAGCCCAACCAACCAGAAAAACAAATAAGGAGAAAAGTTATAACATATGTTACCACTCCACTGAATTCACTCTCCTGCAATGTCTGTCCACTTCTGAATCACAGTTCTTAGAACAGAGCCAGTATTATTTTCTCTTCTGACCATAAGCAAGGGTACTAAAAATGTGTTTGTGCAAGACTTACAGATTAATTTGAAAAACACCACTCTTACAGGTGGACAAGCATCCATGCTTCTTGGATATGAATCTGTTCAAACTTAAACTGCCAATACATGCTGAATCCGTAATTTTCCATGCTCTTCACAGCTGGGCTGGGTTGTGGTTTTTTTTTTTGGAGTTTCAATCCCTGTATATGAACCTTTTGTTTTATAAACAAAATCTTTTCAAGATTTACATTAGTTTCTCTCACAGCTGACTGACATATGGTTTTGCAGGAAAATAATTTGCTCTTTAATGATAAAACCGGATGCAGTACAGTCATATACAGAAACATGGAAGTAGTTTCATTTTTGCCAATTCCATCTGCCAAAAAAGCAGAAGTCTTAATCTTTTTGAAAAGTAAAGGAATGACAAAATGAGCCACAATGACTACAGATAACCAACACATTACTTCAAATGGTGCTTTTTCTTCTTTGCTTGTCTTTGCAGCCCCACTAGCTGATACATCAGTTCTGCACAGAACACTGAATACAGAGCTAGGTTTTCCATACATGAAACATTTTTCCTCACATCTTAATACACACTTTAATAGTAAAGTCAGTGTTGTGACAATTTGACAGCTTCCTTAGGAAGCTTTTGTATTTATCCCCAACAAGGTATATGCACCCAAATTTGATTAAACTTGCACCTAACACAAAATGTGAATAGTAACCATTAAGTTTTACCTACAGATCAGCACCTGTAAATTTCATTTATTGCAGCGTCAAGCAAATTATTCTGCTTGTTGAGGCAGAATACATTGCGATAACACAGACCGAGAGTGCAGCTTCACACTAAATTTAATCAAATCTAATTGTGGTCTACCTTCCTAATGGGCAGTTGTTATCCCCTCTCTTGACGTCAGACACATCAGTGGACTGATTTAGCGAACATGTGTCCACATGAGCTCATGATCAGACAGGCAGGGCAAGTAAGGGGGATATGTAGCTGGTGATTAGGCTGTCAGTGGCATAGTCCTTTCTGGCAGGAACCAGAACAAAACACAACAGATTTTCGCTTTTCATAGTCAGTTAAAGGGAATGTAGATTTTTTATTCTCTGGTGCAAGCATTTAATGTTTAACTTACCCAAGGCCCAAACACATCTCATATCTCAATATTCTGACATGCAGAGACACATTTACAATGTTGTCTTTGGAAATAACGAGTAAGGTTATATATTGCATGAATTTGATTAAGGAATACTTAGTGGTGGTACAGAGAAAATTCTTTTTTTTTTTCTTTTTTTTTAATCTGAACTGAAAAAATATTTATGCAGAATTTCCAGTTCTGCAAACTAAGTTTGTGTCCACCGCTGAATGCCATTTCACAGGAACAAAAGTTTTTTACTTTATACTTAACAGTACTTGTAGCTTTTCCTACAGTAATGTAAAATTATCTTTCTAAATAACTACGCTTTCTCTTTCAGAAGATAATATTGTGGAATCAATTATATCTCCATTGCATAAACTAGTGCTTCCCTCTGTCTCTGAAATATACACCAACCTGCTTACTAGGTCCTCCAGCTAGAGAGCTGGAAAGGAATGCCAGATCCTCACAGAGAGAATTAGAAAACAAGAGAAGCTAAGAGGGAAACCTGAAACACACATACCTTGTGCCTATATTTTCTCGTATTTCTGTTAAGAAACAGTCATGTCATAAAGGGAAGGAAATTAAGCACTGTGAGCGTTTGGCAAGGCAACTGAAGTATAACTGAGGTAAGCACTCAAGTTAATGTAATAGTAGCTTGAAACCTTAAAGAAAAGAGGAGACTCTTTATAAAATCTCCTTTGGGCAGCAGGAGTACTGTGCTGTTTGCTGCAGTACTGCTGCTAAAGAGCAGAAATCATTTAAGAACAGAAATGGCTGCTGGAATGATAGTAGTTCACACCACAGTCAGCTTCAGTTTACATGATGTCTCGCTGCCCAGCAAAAGAAGCGATACAGCCTCAGAGCTTGAAGGTGCTAATCTTGAAATGAAATGTTACTGGGGAAGGCAGCAAGCAGCCAGTTGCTTAGCCGTCTCTCAAAACGAAGTCAGAGAGGAAAACTTGACATTATCTTTGTATTTAGGAGAGCACAGTTTGTTTTCCTATGTTATCCTATTTATCTTCTCTTTTTTTCCTTCAAACAAACTGTCGTCAGTAACTGCCATTCACTGAGGACTTACACAGTTTAAATTACTTTTTCCAGCTTCCAGGGTAGGGGACAAAGTAGTGTTATTAGCGACCTCTAGAAATCGAACCCACACTTTGCTTAAGGGTTCCCATATAAATCTGTACTTGAGGTGGAAAGAAAGTGCAGAGAAATCTTTCTGAAGCAGTTTAATTATTCTAACAAAACTGGTTTGCGTGAATAACACTATTTCACCTCAATTTAATTAAATATTTGGTATGACAAATCCCCATGAAAAAGGTTTGCCACACAAATGCTTATTATGCTGCACTTTAAACATTTAAATTCTCCCTACAAAAAAGTGGGTTTTTTCCCAGAATATCAAAAGTGAACATATATTATAATTACACTTCATTAGAAGTCAGACTTTTACTGAAGTATGAAAGTCACACATGACAGGATAACATTTCTAGCAGGAGTTCTCTGAATCAAAGTATCAAGTCTTTGTCTGCTCACCCAAACTCAGGGAGTCCACACAACGTATACAGATATACAGATTTAACTAGACCTTGGTTTTGAGAGAAATCTTCAACATGGATTGTAAAACTGGCCTAAGAAGCCAACTGTAACCAAGTAGTCAACCAGGTTCTAGAACACACAAAAGTCTATATCCAGGAAATATTTCAGACAAACTGAAGACACATCCTCTAGTTCAGGCACAAAAAAAAATCATGACAAAATCCATTATTTTCTATTCTTTTCCTACAAGGAACAGTGAATATGAGTTGTTTGAGTTTAGAAGAGATGAGGATCCCAGAATGATCTACAAGTGACCTCTTGGTTCTAACTGATTGGCATTGAATAATACGGACTCAGTTGTAGCCCAGGACCTGCATAGTGAGTCTAGTTTAACAGAAACGTTAGAGTACAAAGAAGGGGGGAAAAAAAATCTCTGCAAAGCTAAAAAGCCTATTTTCTCAGCAAAATCAGAAAACAGTCAATGCAATATTTTCATTGCTTATTATTCTTTCAAAATAAAGCAGAACCTTCAACTTCCAAAGAAACAAGTACAGTTGAAGTGTTTGTCCGCTTTACTGCATACTTTTAAATCTGAACAGAGATAGACATTAACATTTTGATAACACATCCTCAAATATGGTTCCACTAAAATTTACACCAGGACTTCTCCAAGATCCTTGTGCTTTATCCTAGAGGCTAGGATGGAGGAATATAATTAAGGGCACAGTTTCATAGTTAAACATGTGAGTATTATGCAGAAGTGAGCTCTAGGTGCTTTCTACCATCTTTAAAATCTCTCTCTTGCCTGTCAGACATGTCACAAGAAGATTTGTAAAGTATGCATCTCATTATCATAAAATAGTAGCATATCCTGAAAAATCATAAACTAGAAGTGTATCTTAGAATACATATCTTCTTTAAAAATATGCTAACCTATTTTCCAAAAATAATCTCAATACTTAAGTATTTACTTTTGGAGCACCAAAACTGGGGGAATGTTAACAAAAAATTACTCATTTATGAATACCCAAAGCAATGCTTTCAGGAACACCTGTGAGCTTATCCAAATAGCAAAGATTCATGGGGCTCCTCCTCAGGTGACATCACAGCCTGCACGAATTCATACTAACATACCACATACTATTCATACTACATACTAACTCATGAATGATTTATCCTGAATTATTATGTTTTCAATATTACTCAATTTTGAACTTATTTTCACAGTAGGTAAACACATAATTAACAGCCCATTTAAAAACGACACAAACCAGTAACTGTTTTTGTAGTAAACAACTTTTATTGCACCACTTTTGCCTTCTTGCACACAGCTGTTACTGTTTCTACTTCCTAGACACATTTTTAGTTTTATATAAAATGTTCTCTCTCAGCTATATGCTTCCTTTTAATAAAAAGGATTCTTTGTACAGTCTTATAAAACTTGAATTATTGCAAGTTTCAATAACCACTTTGCTCAGCAGAGACAGAGGGAATAGACTCTTGTGCCATTTCCTGGTATAAGAAGTTAAATTTCAGCAGAATTTCAGTATTCGTTTAGAGACTGTTTGATGGTGAAGATAGGCCTTTGTCAGATCACAAATTCAATTAACTAGTAATGATTAATTCTCAGGGTAAGGGATCCAAAAGCTTAGTTTTTAATACTCTGATATACATTAGAAATAATTATTGGAACATTTTATTATACCTCTTGGTCTAAGAAATACTATGTTATTCTTAATATTGCCGTTCTGTTCATTTTAATTAAAGAGTATGTAACTGCTGATAAACGTAGAAAATGCTTATTCATTACCCAAAACAAGTAATCTAAATTCTACCTAATATGACTTTAGGCTATAACACTGTTTTTTAAACCGTGAAGGGGCACTGATTGTTACTTTTATTGCAATGGTAATTTTAATTTGAATCATGCATTTGGAATTCACCAAGATAAGTATCAATTATGAAATTATTTAAAACATCTGTTATCCAAAAAGTATAAGCTAAATTTCTATACCAACACATACAGTTCCATAATTGCTTGAATCTGAGGGCAAAAGTTTTGCATTCGTATAGTTACTTTTCCATTCTCAAATACAAATTATTCATTTTAGTCCCAGGATCTAACTATATTTGAATCAAGTGAATTGAGAATTGTATATATACACAGTGTTGTCCAGTAAACAGATATGATGCACCTAAGATCTAATAATTTGCTTTGATGAAGTAATTTCCCTCACTTTGTCCCCCAAAAAGGTTTTAAATAGACAGTCGTAATACAGTTAGAATTGGAAGGGACCTTAAAGATCATTTAGTTCCACCCCCCTGCCATGGACCGGGACATCTTCCACTAGACCACTTCCACTATTCAAAGCCCCACCCAACCTGGCATTGAACACTTCCAGGGATGGGGCATCCACAACCTCTCTGGACAACCTGTTCCAGTGTCTCGCCACCCTCACAGTAAAGAATTTCTTCCTGATAGCTAATCTAAATCTACTCTCTTCCAGTTTAAAACCGTTACCCCTCGTCCTATTGCTACACTCCCTTATAAAGACACCCTCCCCATCTTTCCTGTAGGCCCCCTTTAAGTGCTGGAAGGCTGCTGTAAGGTCTCCCCGGAGCCTTGTCTTCTCCAGGCTGATCAACCCCAACTCTCTCAGCATGTCTTCATAAGAGAGGTGCTCCAGCCCTCTGACCATCTTCGTGGCCCTCCTCTGGACCCTCTCCAACAGGTCCATGTCCTTCTCATGTTGGGAGCCCCAGAGCTGGACGCAGTACTCCAGGTGGGGTCTCCTGAGAGCAGAGCAGAGGGGGAGAATTACCTCCCTCGACCTGCTGGCCACAGTTCTTTTGATGGAGCCCAGGATGCTGTTGGCTTTCTGGGCTGCTAGTGCACATTCCCAGCTCATGTTGAGTTTCTCTGCCCAGCCTGTATTTGTGCATGGGATTGCCGCGACCCATGTGCAGGACCTTGTACTTGGCCTTGTTGAACTTCATGAAGTTCGTGCAGTCCCAATTCTCAAGCCTCTCAAGGTCCCTCTGGATGGCATCCCTTCCCTCCAGTGTATTGACCTTACCACACAGCTTGGTGTTGTCAGCATTCAATCCCACTGTCCTTGTTGCCGACGAAGATGTTAGACAGTGCCATTCCCAGTACTGACCCCTGAAGAACACCACTCGTCACTGGTCTCCACTTG
>VZSZ01012241.1:0-11802 GCA_013398815.1 Ibidorhyncha struthersii
GGAGGGTGGGCCGCGCAGCGCCGGGCTGTGCCCGTCGGCAGTCGCGGGGGACCGCTTTTCTGTTTGCTTCAGGCAGAGCCGGCGTTTGCTTTGGCGGGTTGGAAAGCGGGGAGGAGGTGTGGAAGGTGCCCCCGCACACTGCAGGTGCCCCGCTGCAGGGGTCGGTGTTTTCAGCCATCCGAGCAGTTGGGGTGCCGTGGAAACGTTTCCCTCCAGCTTGAGGGCACTTACACGCGTTCACAGTTTTAATGAAGTGGATTGTAGGGAGAGGTCATCCGATTTCAGTCAAATCGCTGTTCATCCACCCCTCTCTGTACCAAGAATCGTCTGAAAGCAGCGAAAAGTTTCCTAAAGTGTGAAGGACGCTTTATTTATTTAGACTATTTGGTATCTTGAAGGACTTGCGTAGCTAGACTAATTTATATGTGATTAAAATATTACCACAAATAATAACTGAAGGGAAATACAGGAAAAATTCTGATGCTTTGAAAGTCGGGCTCTGAACCAGCATTGTCTGTGTCATTTTGTTTGGCATAGGTACTTTTGGTTTGCGTGTCTGAAAACACAGAGTTTGATCAGGTTTGGGTTTTTTTTCTGTTCTTTTACAAAGCTTCATATCACCTGCACAAAGATCAAGTGACAAACTTACTGCTTACTCACACAGTTCATGGTCACGCTTAGGTGTAGGTTAGAGACTTCCTCCTTCTACTTTATTGTCTTGAGATTTTGACAGGAGATTTGCATTAGCTACCCATCACTGGCAAAACATGTTGCCCTTATAAATTCATGGTTTGGATATTCAGAGTAAGTCATGTGAGTACTGACTCACATGAGGGTCAGCTAGGGGACAAGCACAGAAATTGCTAATATCCCCTCATCACTGTATGAAGTGCAGAAAACAACCATATTTAAAAATGAAAAAGGCTACATTTTCCACTCCTCATGTCTCAGGAGTTTAGGAACATTTTAAGTAGGCTGTTAAAAGCAGACTGGACCCCTGTTTGAGGATGCACAAAACGAGTGGGAAATGTTGTAAAGAGAGGTCTGAGGGGAGGCAAAAGAATATCTGTTAGGTATATTGCATTTTTCCCTTCTTTCACACTTCCGTGTATCTTTGTAAGCGTTCTTGTGTTCAGAATCTGCTTTATGACAGTTTGGAATTACAGATTAATGTATGCACAGCCGAATTTTACAGGTCATAAAAGGAACAAATAAGCACAGCATGTTTTTAGTAGATAGTTTTGGGTGCTTGGACAGCTATTGTATGAAGTCTTGCTCATGTTCTGTATGAAGGTCTCTTTTCCATTATGGCTGTTTGCAGCTCTTTGGATGGGAGTGAACTCCATCTCTCTTTTGACTGGGGGTTGTCCTAGTTTTAACCCCTGTGGATCGTGTGGCTCTGTCTGCTTTAGTGCAGCGTGCAGTCCTGTTTGTTTTGTTTCTGCTCCTCATGAGTTCTTGTGTAAAAGTTGCCTGCAGAAGACTGTTGTTAACTGCCATGAGAATCTGGAAGCATTTCAGATCACAACAATGAGAGCTGTGGAAGAGAGGGCTGTAAAACTCCAGTTTGCTTGCTGGGATGGTAATTATGCTTTCTTTGCGGAAATCAGGTGACCAGATAAGGTCTAACTGGTTTGTTCATGTACGCTGAACTGTGTACCTGTTGCATACATCTGATAAGTAAGGTTTTCATGGGGAGAGGGTTTCTTTGCCCCTTGTCTTATTATTGCACACACTGGTGCAGTGTGTGGATTCTTTAGCTGGCAATTTGTGCTTCAGACAGCTGTGGGTTTTCTCTACTCATTAGTCCCAAAAAACAAGCAGTGAAGCTTTAGCGATGGCAGTGCCAGGGAAATAAAGCAAACTGAATTTATGGTGTGCCCACTTCCCTCCCCTTCTCCCCACCCACCCCCTTTCGAGGAGAGAAACTTTGACTTCTGCTTCATTCAGTCTATTTTTGTCTAAACGTATGTGGCTTGCCCCCTTTACCACATCCTTCTGAGGGGCAGGATTCTGTTTAAAAGTTCAGTAACTTGTGTAAAGCACTGAAAGACTGTTTGGAGACTTGGTTTTTGAGTAAGTGATCAATTTAAGCGCAGAATTGCGTCATTACCTTGATGTCTGGAAAGAAATGCTGGGCTCATACTTGGCAGCAGTTAGTGATGTTAATTTCCATCTAGACAATGTCAAGTAGTGGGTTAAGTCATGCACGTGTCATCTGAGCCTTTGAGGTGGTCTGTATTGCTATGTTTATGCCTCCCAACACCTTTTTCTCTATTATATATATTTTCTCTAATGGGCGAGCACTGTAAGTTGTCATCAGGTTGTTTTTTGCAGTCCTGGTGGGTGTGGAACGGGGTATTGCAATCTAAAAGGTTTGCCTGATTTCTCTCTACCATGTTTTGTGCGTAGGTGACTGCCAGCTGCAAACATCTTGTCGAATCCAGAAGTGCACCACCGATTTTGTGTCCTTAACTTCACATCTAAACTCGGCTCTTGAGGGCTTTGATTTGGAGTTCTGCAAGGCCCTGCGAGCATATTCTGCCTGTACGTATCGCAATTCCAAAGTATGCCGTGGAAACCTAGTCTACCATTCTGCGGTGCTTGGGATCAGCGACCTCATGAGCCAGAGAAACTGTTCCAAAGATGGACCCACATCCTCCACCAACCCTGAATTGTCCCATGATCCCTGCAATTACAGTGGCCACACAGAAGCCAGAAAACATCAGGGAGAGGAGAAGACTCCTCCTCCTACTACTTACCTATTTTGTGGCTTGTTTGGTGATCCTCATCTGAGGACTTTTAAGGATCGCTTCCAGACATGCAAAGTGGAAGGTGCTTGGCCCCTCGTAGACAATAACTACTTATCAGTGCAAGTGACCAATGTGCCTGTGGTCCCAGGATCCAGCGCTACTGCTACAAATAAGGTATGGATTGTTCTTAAGCACTGTGGGTGCATACAGAATTAAAAGGCCAAGACAGTAGAGCAATTCACTTAGCCCTTAACAGTTAAGAAGTGTAGCAGCTTGAGAATCTTCTATGCAGTAGTCCGAGAAATTTAAACTGTTAGCCGCCTCTTTTCTGAGAATTGAACAAAACTTAAACCAGGTCCTTTTCTTACTACTTTTCCCCACCACAAGGAAACCCACCACAGATTTAGTATCCTTTAAGGATACTAAATGTAACACTTTATAACAGTTACGAGATTGCAGCATCTTTGACTGCCTCTGCACTAAGTAAAAATTCTACGCAAGGAGCAAGGGAAGAGTGCGAGTCTCTGCTTGTCCTTAATTCTCTAAATTGTATAGCTGTAACAGTAGAAGATGAAAAACATTGAGTGGCACAACAAATGAGTTACCAAGGCAGTGAGGGTTCAGAGCAAAGACAAGAAGGGGAACTGCGGAGAACTGAGAGGAGGTAGCAAAAAATTACATTGATGGCAGGTGGTTGTCAGAAGGTTTTAGTACCCTGACTTTACTGAAGAAGCAGCAGCCTGAAAATTCTGCTGAGAGTGTAAGTCCCTCTTCAGACAGACAAGGCTTAAGATTACTCTCTTCTTGGCCACTTGAGGTGGCTAGAGAAGGAATACGTGTGCTAGTGTTGATAGCTTATGCCATTTCCTTACTGTAAGAAAAGTATTTGTCTCTTTCTGCTGAAGGCAGATAGCAAGTGTGTCTGTAGGAAGAAAACGAGGTATAAAGCATAAGCCTGGCTAAGGTGTCCTTAGATTTACCTCCAGGGCCCCAGGTGAAAATGTCTGGACTTTCGGGGACATCTTTCTATCAGTAAAAGAACTTACACGTACATTTGAAGCTGTTGCTGTCACATATCTCATTCCCTTTTTGGAGTGAAATGGCCTTTTTAAAGTGTGGTAGTGTAGCTCTTGTAGTGTCAAGAAGGTATGTCAGGCTACGTGTACACAATTTCAAGACTATCAATTCTTTATTTCCTTGTTCCTGGTAATTCTGGAGGAAAAAGTTGAGAGTTGTCTTGTGTACAAATTGTGTGGGTGGCTAGGGTGTGATGGTTGTAGATAGGTGATCTTATCTTACCCTTTAGCCACACGCTGAAAATTATTCACTATGGTAGAACGTTATGTGGTATACTTCTTATCAAATCAAGGGGAGAACTTCAGGAGATAAATGTCTGTATGTACTGGGGAAAGTATGTGTTTTAAAGGGAGAACCTTCTGTCTTCATTTATTCTCAGTGTTTTTGTGTTTGATTTGTTATTCTGGAAAAAGTGGTAATACATTTTTCTCTTTTATAATAGTGGTTTAACATCCCTGCTGTTGAGCAAGTACAGCTAGTGTGCAGAAGGAATGAAATAAGATGTATGGTTTGGGATATTAGAAATGTCTCTAATGCTAGTATCTGTTACATGTTGTACAGTCCTTGAGTTTCTTTGGCAGGTAATCAAACTTGCCAGTGCACTTGTTTGTAGGAAATGAATGTTGTTTGAATGTACAAGTAACTTAGAAAGATAAGTTTTCATATCTCTAATGCATCCTCTTGATTCCTGTATTTCTTTTGGAGCAGGTTAGAAAAGATTCAGAAAAACCTTATTAAACTACACTGCTGCTGCTAGTTTAATTCCTGTAACATTTTTCTCTGCAAGTATTCCATTTTCGTTGTGGTGGTGAACTATCTGCTGCTCGTGTACTTTCCTGATTTAGCTTAAGGTGTCTTTAAAGTGCTACCAAGAGGAATTTGGTGACTTTTATGTACATAGTGTTTTTTCACTAGCTGAGTGTGTGCAAATAGGTCTTCTACATTCTTCATAAGAAGTTTCTAGAACATTATCCATTGTTATTCTTGCTGCTTTTTTGTTGCAGATATTTGAGATAGGTGTTTAATGGGAAATAATAACAAAGGTTTCTGCTGAACTTTAATTGTGCAGAAGCCAAAGCAAATACTAAATTGCGAACTAGCGTATTTATTCCACTCTAAAGCAGACCTAATGAAAGCAAAGACAAAAAGAGTAGAAAATTTAGTTTCTCCTGAATGCTCTTTTTTAGGGGAATTATTTTAAGAATCTGTAGGAACAGAATATTTAATCTTCATGGTATATGCAGTATGCTTTTGAAAGGGGCATAGCATCACTTGCCCTTGTAGGTGGTTATTACCTTCAAATTTGTCATAGCTTTCTAGTGTACCAAGCGTTAAGGTAATTGGCAATGAGGGGAGTGTTCTGTGTCAAGTAAGTTTATCTTGTCTCTCCAAAATCTATGAGACTTGAGTAACCCCACCAGTCTGAGGGCTATCCAGTAAGTTCATAAAGGTCAAAAGAATGCCAGGAGGAGACTTTAAGAAAGAATGTGAAGAATAGAAGTACGTTGCCTGCCCCCTGGCGTATCTGGCAGGGAAGTATGAAAAGCAGGAAAAGTCTTCCTTTAATTCCTTACTTGGAAGGGTACATCCTCTTGTGGGAGTTGTGTATTCACCAAATGCTCTTCGCAATTTGTTTGTAGGTGTTTTGCATATTTGTGATGCCCATAGTAACAACATCTGTTTCTTCACAGTGAGCAAAGCTATTGTATGTTCTGTGGTCTAGGTGAAACGTGAAAATCCATTTTTTTTGAGCTTGTGTGATGTGCTTATGCTGCTTGGCATAGGATCCTAGGGCGTTTCAGATGGAGAATGAAGGATCGTCACCAAGTAGCTGGGAAACTGAGTTCAGTTTCTCCTTTCTTCTTCTTTCTGACTGACTTTCTGTATGAGTTTTGGGTAGGTCGCTGGCATCTTTATGTCTGATTTTCCCAGCTATAGATAAAGAGCTCCCCTGTGTTGGGAGGTGTTTTGGGATTTCCTGAGGTTAAATGGCTATTACAAGGGGCTGCAGAGGGAGCAGGTAGTTTTTTTTTTATTTATTTATTACGTGCTTTATTTGGAGAGTCTTTACTGGCTTTCGTCGCTGTGACAGGTGTTCTGGATATCACTAGTGTAGTTGTTCCTGAATAGCGAATGAGGTAGAGATGCTTGGGCTTGCCTATGGAAAACTTTTCTTCTTGTTTGCAGTAATTGGAAATGGAGTTTTTCCTATCCTGTTGTTTCCCAGTGAATAGCTTAAGGGTAAGAGAGTGAATGGAAGGAGAGAGAAGGGAAAAAACACAAAGCTGTTACTGTAGTGGATTTACTGGGCATAAAGCTTTGAACCTGGGAATCGGTGGTATTAGCAGGGTAGGGAAACATTGAGTATGTTTTCTTTTTCCCAGAGTCAAAACATTTAAATATCTTTTGCAGCATGGTTTCTATTTTTGCAGGAAATCATTGCAGACTGGACACAGTATAATTAGCCTCCTTTAGGTAATATTAAAACATTTGTCTTCCAGTTCCAGAACATTCGGTTGTTCTTCTGAGTAAGAGCATCAGATAACTGGTCATGTGTGATTAGTTTTTTCATCTTTGTGGACATCCTGCCTAAGGTAAAGATGAATTTGTCTTTATTTCTCAGAAGCAGTACATACTACAGTTATGTTGGAGGACATCATAGGATTATAGAATCATTTAGGTTGGAAAAGACCTTTAAGATTGTCGAGTCCAACTAGAAACCTAACACTGCCAAGTCCCATGAAACCATGTCCCTAATGGCACATCTGCACCTCTCTTAAGTACCTCCAAGGATGGTGACTCAACCACTTCCTGAGCAGTCCGTTCCAATGCATGACAACTCTTTCAGTGAAGAAGTTTTTCCCAATATCCAGTCTGAACCTCTCCTGGCACAATTTAAGCCATTTCCTCTTGTCCTATCGCCTGTTACTTGGAAAAAGAGACTAACACCTACCTCGCTACAACCGCCTTTCAGGTAGTGATAAGCCTCCCTCAGCCTCCTTTTCTGCAGATTAAACAACCCCAGTTCCCTCAGCTGCTCCTCATTAGGACTTGTGGTCTAGACCCCTTGCCATCTCCGTCGCTCTTCTTCGGACGTGCTTCAGCATCTCAATGCTTTTATTGTAGTGAGGGGCGCAAAACTGAACACAGTATTTGAGGTGCGGCCTCACCAGTGCTGAGTACAGGGGTTGATCACTGCCATAGTCCAGCTGGCCACACTATTTCTGATACAAGCCAGGATGCAATTGTCTTCTTGGCTACCTGGACACACTGCTGGCTCATGTTCAGCTGGCTGTTGACCAACACCCTCGGGTCCTTCTCCACCAGGCAGCCTTCCAGCCACTCTACCCCAGGCCTGTACTGTTGCATGGGTATGTTATGATCCAGGTGCAGGACCTGGCACTTGGCCTTGTTGAATCTCACACAGCTGGCCTCAGCCCATCCATCCACCTTGTCCAGATTCCTCTGTAGACCCTTTCTACACTCAAGCGGATCAAGAGTCCGGTCCAACTTGGTGTCATCTGCAAACTTACTGAGCTTCACTGGTTGTAAAGATAAACAATGCTCTTTCCTGGTGTCCAGGATAGCCTGGCCTTACTAGAGGTGGTTTTGTAGGGGAAGTTGTGGCAGTTTGTCAGTCATTAGGCTGTTTTCTTGTCTGTGACATTTGTGGGGCTGCTAGACAACTGTTACAGACATTTCAGTGCCTTCAACACCTGCCTTTAGGGGGTGGAGAGCAAAGAAGAGATGCATACATACTCAGCAGTATCTATCTGATTGTTTTTAAAGCCTCTGGAGGTGTCTTGTGGCAGTAGGACAGACAATTCATTAATGATTAGAGTTTTTTTCTCAGGCATGGTGATGGGAGTTAAATGCTAATGTGCACTTAAACAGGCTTTACTTTCCTGTTTGTTGGTTTGTAAGTTTTGCCGTGTAAGTTTTATAGTCCCACTGCAGGGGTGGGTGAAGAACCTTTCTTCTTGGGTTGTCCACCTGAGAAAAGGAGGTAGAATCTTTTAGTTGCTGTTCCCATTGATGAAGGATGCTTAACTATGGTCAAGTTCTGGGTAGTTTGGTAATTAATCAATAGTAGATTGATTTCTAGAGTGGTTTATGAACAGTGACCTTCTTGCTTAACCACATTCAAGAAACACTTTCCTCAGTGATCTTGGCTTTCCTTTTGGAAGTCATCTAATGCTGAACTGTCTTGTTTTCAGGTTGACTTCCTCTTTATTTCTCTGTTTTACATGGCATCAACACGTTCCCTTCCCATTTTCTCCTCTGACATGAAATCAGAACGTGTCATGGTAAAATCTCTTGTATACTTCTGTACCACAGAAGCAAGCTGCTGAGGTACAGCAGGCTGAAGAGGGTTTACTGTGTTTAGTTTTGTAATGCTCCCAGCTGTTCTTGCTTCCAAGAAGCTGGCTACAGCAGTGTCACTGAGGCAGTCCCTAAATCTTCCCTGGGCAGTTTACCCTCCCCATGCCTTCCCCACCACCAATATGCATGGAAGAAGCAAAGTGGCTTTTACACATACACCTTTTGCTGGTGCTCTTGAGCTACGTCGACTTCAGCAAATAGTGCGCCATGAAAGCACAGGTGTATGGAGAGAAACATGAAGAAATCCTGCTTTGCATGATGCCTAGTGCTATCTGATGGACTGAGCAGGTATTAGTGTTTGTAACACAACTTTCAGTTTTGTTTCATCCCAGAAGGCATGCTATGCATATAAAAAAGAAGTAGCCTGCGATGTAACTTGAAATGAGGCTATTGGATAAAAATTTTACAATGAGTCCTTATGATTTTCCCTTATTAAATCTCTCTACTTCCACCTTTTGGCATAGGCGATTTTTCAGTAGATGATGAGTGGTGCTTGGTTCTGAGATATACACATACACTTCACACCTGTTGCAGGCCTCTGGAAAGGGAAGCTGTGACGTTTTCAGTTGGTGATTGAAAGGTTATTTAATGCGTTCAAGTTTATATTTTCCTTTATGTATGTATAAACTCCAAAAACTTTTAGCTGGCTTTGCAAGACCCCTTTAGAAATGTCATGTATGCTATGCATTTATCAACCTATAAACTTCTAATAGCTGGCTTTCAGAGATCACTTGTTAAGTTCCTTGGAGGCTTCCCAGGGGTATTTGATAGACCACTGGTCTAGTATCATAAAACTTCCTGCTGAAACATCTCCCTACGTATTCTCCAGTGCTTGATGAAATCATTAGAAAATCATCAGGGCTGTGTTTCTCTTTAAATATCCCTCGCTGTCTTTTCCCATAGATTGAAATTGCGCGTGAGGAGAGTATCTGAATGTTTTGTTAGGTAGGGCATGCAGACCTGTGCATAAGTAAAGCTGAGAAGCATGAATAGAGAGGTGGTTCTTCCACTGCATCAGAGTGCCATTTCAGCAGTCTCCCTGAGCTTTATGTGGACTTACATGTCACTAGATAGGCACACAGCAGGGTCTCATCTGCTTCGCTGCCGCTCTCTGTTAGGAAGGTAGCTCAAATCTCATGTCATAAGAAGCATTGTGGAGACATGCTTTCAATGCACATATTCCACTGGTTGGGTATTCAGTTGTTAAATACTTGCATAACATACTTGCAGTCAACATTCCCAGCCTCTGACTAGCTTTCCTTGTTACGTACCTAAATGCTGACTGTAACCTTTCCAGGACGTGTATCCATCTGTGCTTGGAGTAGTAATTGGGGAGGACGGGGTGGGTCCGTGAATTTTAGTAGCACCTTGGGTCTTCAGCAGTATTGAGGTAGGTTCCACATGATTGCGTGGTGATACAAGCCCTTGCATGAAAGTACAACCCAGTCATGATAAATATCTGGGGAGGAAAATGGACTTGGGGACTATTACAGTAATGTCATGAGTAAACCTAGGCAAGATCAAAATCTGTCCATAGAAGGACAGGAACCTTCTGTCTTTCTGTGTTAAAAAAACCCAAACCAACAAAAACCAAATCAAAAGAACAACCAGCAACCTTCACATTTTTCCAGAGTCACTGCCTGTTCACTAAGTAGTGTCACCTTGCATGTGGTACCTCATATCTATGTTTTTTGCTATCGGGATGAAGTCTTAATTCTTAGGCAGGTTTTATCTGAACTCTCCTCAGGAATTTTGCCTGTAGTAGGTGTAGAAGACTTGAATGCCTGAAATTGCATTTGTAGATACAGGAGTTGGATTTGGGTCTTGGTGTGGAAAGGCTAGACCGGGTTGAAGATGTTAACGAGAAAACTTCCTACCCTGATACAGCTCTCGGATTATTATCTGTTATTACTTTATCATGTAGGCAGTGACAAAGTTGCAATAAGAAGCCCAAGGGAGATCAAAAGAGACTTCAGGGCCTTGGGACGACTGGTTAAGGGATCAGGAGTGCAAGTGGTTTTTTCCTCTGTCCTTGCAGTTGCAGGGAATGATGTTGGAAGAAACAGGAAAACTCAGCTGATACCTGGCTACGAGCCTGGTGTTACCAGCAGAATTTTAGGTTTTCTGATCACAGGTTGGTCTACATGACACTAGGCCTGCTGGTGACAGGTGGGATACACCTTTCTCAAAGGAGGGAAAGGACCTTTGCAAAAGAGATAGCAGGGCTCATTGAAAGAGTTTTGAACTAGATTTGAAAGAGGAAAGGGATAAAAACAGGCTCATGACTGATAAGCCATGTGGCGATATGCCAGTGTTTGAGGGGTGGTGTGTTAGCGAGGTCCTTCAGTCTGCTCCACGGTGTGCTGAGTATGGTGCAGCACATTTGAAATGTCGCAGTACCTCAGAGAGGGTAGGGGATGGAAATCCATGTGGCAGCAGAGATGCAAGGGTGGTTGATGTGTTAGAAATCACAGACGCACCTGAGAACAGTCACATTAATTAGGGCTTCTCCCCTAGAAAAAGGTGGCAGGATCCATAGCCCAGCTGAAGTGCGTTTATGCCAGTGCACGCAGCATGGGCAGCAAACAGGAGAAGCTGGAAGCTATTGTGCAGCTGGAAAACTATAATATAGTTGCAATTACGGAAACGTGGTAGAGTGACTCAACTGGCATGCTGCAATGGATGGCTATAAACTCTTCAGGAGGGATAGGCAAGGCAGGAGAGGCAGTGGGGTAGCCCTGTATGTTAGGGGGTGTTTTGACTATCTAGAGCTTGATGATGGTGATGATAGGATTGAGTGCTTATGGGTAAGAATCGGAGGAAGTGCCAACAAGGCAGATGTCATCATGGTGGGAGTCTGTTACAGACCACCCAACCAGGATGAAGAGTTGGATGAAATATTGTATAAACAGCTGGGAGAAGTCTCACAATTGCTAGCCCTTGTTCTCATGGGGGACTTCAACTTGCCAGATGTGTGCTGGAAATACGATACAGCAGAGAGGAAATAGTCTAGGAGGTTCCTGGAGCGTGTGGAATATAACTTCCTGACACAACTGATGAGTGAGCCAGCTAGGGAGAAGGTGCCCTGCTGGACCTGGTGTTTGTGAACAGAGAAGGACTTGTGGATGATGTGATGGTTGGAGGCTGTCTTGGCACAGCAGTCATGAAATGATAGAGTTTTCGGTTCTTGGAGAAGTAAGGAGCGGGGTTAGCAGAACTGCTACCTTGGACTTCCAGAGGGCAGACTCTGGCTTGTTTGGGATACTGGTNGGATAGCCGGGCCCAAAGAGTCATGGTGAATGAAGTTAAATCCAGTTGGTGGCTGTTCACAAGTGGTGCTCCCCAGGGCTCGGGATTGGGGCTTGTTCTATTTAATATCTTTATCAGTGATTTGGATGAGTGCATCAAGTGCACCCTCAGTGAGTTTGCAGATGACACCAGGTTGGGCTGTAGCGTTGATCTGTTTGAGGGTAGGAAGGCTCTACAGAGGGATCTGGACAGGCTGGACCGATGGGCCAAGGCCAATTGTATGAGGTTCAACAAGGCCAAGTGCCGGGTCCTGCACTTGGGTCACAACAACCCCATGCAG
>VZSZ01012241.1:25503-44768 GCA_013398815.1 Ibidorhyncha struthersii
CTTGCTGTTCCTAGTTTAAAGTACTTCTCACTGGGTTGGTTAGATGTGACAAACCTGACAAGATGTTTTGTTACACTCACTCAGGTGGGACCAATTAACAGTCCTTGATTCTTGTAATGGCCCAGTAGTCATAAAAGGTGACACCTTATAACTGATATCAGCTGCAAAAGTGGTTGTTGAACTGCGGGATCTATCCACTCCTCCTCAAGCTCCTCCTCTCACTGGTGAGTGAAACCACTGGGCCCTGGTGCCCTTGGCCCTCTCCTGCAGAGCCACATAGTCATGCTTGCTGTACTCCAGGTCTCCCTGGCTGCATTGCTGGTTCTCATGTGGAAGAGCATGGCAGGGGATAGGCCAAGAGTCAGAGGAGCCTTGGCAACCTCCCCACAATGTCCTGGATCCCAAGGCCCGGCAAGCAGCAGACCTCCTTAGGTCCTGACCTAGGTCAGGTCAGCAGATGGGGACCTCTGCCCCACAGCAGGCAGTTTCACACTGCTATCACTTGCCACCTCCCCCGGCTGCTGCCAGCTAAGGTGCGTCACCAGATGCAGCTCCCAGTGTCTTATCTGCTACCGTAGTGCTGAATCTCTTCTGTTGGCATGGACCTGCGGTGGGGCATAATACCCTTCTGGGACTGAAAGCCACCAGTTTCCAGCCTTTGCCTTCCTGGGAGTCTTCATTTCCCACACCTGTATGCACAGCCTCTGCCTGTTTCCTCAGGTACAGCAGGGCTTCAGGCTTTTGAAGCCACAGCATCTCAGAGAAGCTGACGCATCCTTTATTGCTATCGGGAGATGTGATTAAGCGAGGTCAGGCACAGGTTAACAAGGCTGAGAAGCACTGCCCTAGACTTCAATTAAGATCAGTGGATTGCTGGAAAAACTCTCCTTTGCTCTTTGTCCGCTTTGCTCTTTTTCATGAACCTTAAGGGTTGCATAATACCATATATATTATCCAAAGCCATGATTAATGTTTCACTTTCTTTATCCATCAGCTGAGATGCTGATTTTAAGTCTTCTCTTACATTCTGTGATGCTTTGCTCCTTTGTTCTCGTCCCTCTTTCTGATATTCATTTCAAACAATAAAGCACATCAGAAATAGCCATGATGACCTGATGTTTATGTCATGGTGGTCATTTTAGAATCTGATTGTCCTTTCAGTGGGAAAACAAAACAGGTCTCACTTCACAGTTTAGAAAGATCTGAAACTAATTGTAGCAACAGTCTAGTTCTCAAATTTTCAGTTTTGGAATTCTTCACGAGAAGATTGCTCCATTCTGGAAGTACAGCTAACATATTTTACATACAAATTAGGTTTGAGAGAAATACACAGACCATAGGAAGCATGAAAATCTTGCCTGCCAAATTGAACTACTCACAAAGGTGAAAATAAATACGAAGAATCTTATGGTTAATCATCAAATATTTAACATCTAATTAACAACCGAACATTCCCAGCACTTCAGGAAAAGAAATCATCCATATTAAAAGCATTCAGGGTACTGTATTCTTTGAAATTACTTTGAAATTACTACCATTGCTAGTAAGTTTAGAGAAATCAGTATTTACATATGACTGCTTATGCACACGTTTGTAAGTAGATTTCTTTTAACCATTTCGGTATTAAGCTTTCACAGACACGCAGTCTTAAAGTGGAAACCCTGCTCCGAATTTTCCAAGGGAAGCTCCCTTGCAGTTTAACGCAGCTGGAAGTGCAGCTCCCTCTTGTGGCCCAAACTGCTGCTTTGGATATCTGGCAAGAGAAGGAACGTTCCCACCCCACTCCCATCTCCTACTCAAGATGAGAAACAGAACCCTAATTATAAAAATATATCGGTGTCATATGAGAAGATTGAGTAGCAGAGTAAAGGAGAAAAGAAAGTATATCCTGTTACAGAGATTACATCATTCAAAGTGAATTTACAAGCCAAAATGAACCTGAGCTCAGTAAATAAACATCTTTCACTTCAGGCAGTACTTTCTGAGTAGCAAATAGTGCAATACTTTCTGCTCACTCATTAAAAAAAACCCAACCCTCTCCATATTTTCACTTTCTAAAATAATTTTAAAAGGTAAAAACAAGAGCAGTTAGTATCTGAAAAAATGCTGATAGAAATAATAAAGCTCTTGAGAGTTTTGAAACATACAATCAAGCCTTTACAGTAGCTGCCATAGGGCTGTTTCTTGGTGATATATACGAAGGGGTGAAATAATCATCAAGAAGAAATGAGGGTAATCCATTAGAATCTGTCTTTTCAGGCATGTCCCACTTAATCAATCAGCTGCATTCAGTACATACAGTAAATTGTTCTGTCTGATCATTTTTACAGAAGTGACTGAACAAAGCAATTGTTTTGGATATAATACAGAATATTCGGTGCTAATAATACAGAATTTCCTCTTACATATGACTAAATGGATATCCTGTTATCCAAAATCTCAGACGCTGTAGAATCTGAAGCATCCAAATCTAGGTGGTCAAATGGTTATTAAGTAAACAATTATAATTCTGACTTGTGCGTGCTATAGCTATTTATCCCCCACATAGTAATTATGATTCTTAAAGATGTTGCAGTTGAAGAATCAGAGTTATGACAGAGTGAATAACTTCCTGTAGCATCCACTGCTATTTGGGTGGCAAGGCGAGGAGGGTTGCAGAGGACTTTTTGCGTTTTCTTTAAATAGCTGTAACCACACAAGTCTTGTCTACGTGCCCTGATTCTCCCGTGCTCCCAAGAAGTATGACTGGAGGGGGCAGGCCATGAGAGCCAGGTGGTGCTGTTGGCTGCCACGGAGTGCACATGTGCTTCTTTGTCTGCAGTTGTGAGCTAGCATTTCCAGGAATGACTATAGAGCAACTTCTTTCACCACTGCCTGAAATTCACACTTTTTCACCGGCTCCGTGGAAGTTATTTCGGGGCCAGTCTTCCAAACCTGGTATCTGCATTGCGGCTAGGTTCAGTGTTTGGCAAACATCAAGCGATTTGACGCTTTACAGATTTATTGTACTGTCACAGTCCTAAAGCAGATGGACACGAGTAGTCAACCAGTGTTTGTTGAGACAACTAACTGCTTTTGAGACAATGCTTTCCACAGATGATACATAGCCCAAAGGTTGCTTATTCTGTCATTCTGTATAATTTTGGCATCTGGGAATACCAGGGTATTTATATGTAGGACATCAACAAGGTAAATAACTGGATGCCTAATGTGTTTAGTTTTAAGATTACATTCAACCACTCAAGATCACTACAACAGATGGGAACAGAGAACCAAGGGAAGGTTGCAGCTCTTCCACACTTGCTCCCTCACAGAGGTATGGGCAGGAGTCCAAGTCTCACTCATAACCCTGACGGGCACTTCTGTTCAAAAAAAATTCCAGAGGAAGCAATTTTGTCAGAACAACAGTGGTATGCTGGAACTCTGAAGCTGAATTTTAAAATCTTCGTTCAACTTAGCACTCAAGTTTTGAAGCATGAGAAACAGAGGAAGAGAATTTACATATGATTTCTACCATAGAGAAACAAGACCACATCTGTACCCAGTTCCTTTCCAACATTTGTCAAGTGATGCGTAAGTCGGAAGAAGTCTCCCTCAATATGCCTGCTTTCAGCTTCCTCATTTTGTTTCTCACATCTGCCGAGTATTTTATTTTTAAGTGAAGAGCCAATGAAAAGATTTGGTTTAGTAATCAGAATTCCTGCATGCTATTCTTCAGACAAGGGAAGGCGTTTGTCTCATCTCCTAGCTTGCCCCAACAGGAACACCTGGCACTGGTGGTGCTTGCCCTCCTGCTGCAATTGGAGATCCTTCCTGGAGGGTGCAGGAACAAGCTAGGAGGAAAAATCATAGGCCAAAAGGTCTGAGTCAATCCTGATGGCTGAAAGAAGATATTAAGGGATAGAGAAACATTGGATAAATTGTAGTATTTGGAAGCACCAGGTGAGGATAAAATAAAATACTCACATTAAAGTATTTTGGTGTTCAAAAGACATTACTACTAACTGATGTGTGTCTCATGTCCCCCTTGTTATGCTGGAACAACATCAGTTCATCTCATAAAACATACATGTTAAAGAGTTTGCAGTACTAAACTGAGTGCATCACTGCACCTGGGAAGAAACAATTAGTTTTTTATTCCATGATCATACACTGAATAATGATAAAAGAAATATGGAATTTACTTCGTGCACCCTCTGCAGCGCACTCATCATGTACTCCCTACAGTGGATGAAGTGGATTTCCCTAGACAAAGCAGTTTGGGGATCTGCCATTAAAATTGTATCATAAGAATTTCATACGGGGGTGTGAGTTAAGATTCTGCAAGAAAACTTAGTTCTGGAATCTCCTAACTTTTAAGTGATTTGATTTGCAATTATGCAAAAGTCAAGTCACTCTTACATTTGTGGGAAAAAAAATGAAAATACCATAATCTAAAAATATTCTTGCCTCAGTTTTGAATGTTTACAGTGTATATATTGAAAACATTTCTTTTGTAAAGAAATGGTAGGCTGTCAGTCCATTTATTGTGTATGTTATTATACTACAAACCCATATATTAAGCCTTTAGGTTATGAATGGAAAAATATCTTGACTCACAGTTAATGTAAGCAAATTACAAATTAATAAGGACAATGTCTTTTTTTTCTAATTATGGAAACATAGGTTGTCGTTCTAATAGTAAGGTCTGGTTTGAGTTTTATACTTAAATAACATTTTGTTCTGCCTATTAAGAATAATTTTCCACAAATTACATCCTTAAGTACAGATGGAATAGTCAAAAATTTAAAAGCAAATTGGATAATTTATAAGTCAATTGATGCTATAAGGTACATCATACTTCCTTGTTTTCAGTACTGTAAATTGAAATAATAATACAAACTCTTTAAACTTCACACATTCTCCCATTGTGTCTCTATGACAGAGCAACTAGGGTTGGGTTTTCTCCTGCTTGCAGTCATGATTATGGAATTTCTCTAGGATTTTAAAACAGCAGAAGAGCAGTCATCTATGATTGTGTGAGGCTATGTCCTTGAACTTTGCGAAGGTAACTATTTTGAGATATACATACCTGCAGATTGTAATAACTGGGCATACTGCACCTTTCAGATAATTTCGTATTCATTTGTTCTAGTACTCTGGCTGTATCCTTGTCTGAGAGTAAATATCATTCATCATATAATGAATTCACTTAATTAAAACAGAGTGGGGAAGGCTGCTTTATCAAAGATAACTTACCAGTTAGAATGGGAGTTTATACTTTAAAACCTTGACCAGAACGTGCGGAAATATGGAGGACCTACAGGGTGATCTCTTCTATTCGCTCATGGACACATGCTCCAAACATCTCTCTGGAGACTGTCCCAGTAGAATACATTTGAAGGGAAGACGACAGTTTTAAAGCCTCAAATGGGAATGCAGTGCTTTGTGTGCATTTTCTTTTTCATTAAAGCTCCTGGAGTATCTCTTTCCCTCCGGCATTACGGTTAATAAATATTTGGATCCTAGCTCTTCAGATGTATTTATTTGGCATTAGACATGACTTAGCAAACCCTTAAGATTTTGGGAAGGTAAGGGTAATTTTCCAGCCCTGTTTACCTTCATGCCAGGAAAAAGACTGGATTAGACCTTACCCTTCTAGATTTGATAGTTTTGATAGACTTCAGTGAGGTCCAATTACAATTTTCTGTTTGAGATCTTTTAAAACTGATCTCCTGCCTATTCTGTTCTGGATAGAGAATCCATCTGCAGATTTCATTACAGGAAGAATATCATCAACCCCCCCAAATCTAATTTAGTTAAAAATTTAAAACAGAAAGCTCTCTCATATTAACAACTCCTTTGCAAACGGTACCAAAAAGAGATGGAGCAGTTGATTTCAGACAAAAGAACTGAAAGGCATTTAAGGCTGTGGACTTCTGACATTTTTATTACGGAGGCTCCGTGCTATGGTAGGTGTGTGTGTTGCTCAGTCATCGACTGCATTTCACAGTTCCAAGATTCACAAGACATAACAATTATGATACTGATAGGCATAGCAAGTTCCACAGAATATATTTTTAAGTATCCCAGAAACTTGTAATATAAGATTAAATTAAGCTTCACTTTAAAGAATGATTTGATATGCTCACAAAAATCAGAGCTTCCTCTTTGATTAAAAAGAAAAAGAAACATTTGTTAATTTTAATTGGTCCCTACACTACAGGTAAAGTAGTGGCCATGGGGTGGGAGGCAAACTGATCAGTATCTTCCTTATATTCAAGCATGTAACAGATAACATACGCTGCAAAGGAAACTTTAGGAGGGTTAGGGGAAATAGACCACTACTATAATAAGTAACAAGGAGTAATTTGTTGATCAAACAAGTTGAGCAAGAGGAGTGGGCCTATTGTGGCAGCCTTGAGAGTGTCCTGTTTGGCATGTAAAGACACGCCCACAATGCTATCTTGAGCAATTGATAAACCACAATGTCATATTACTATGGTAATTGACGCCTTTGTCTGAACCTTTCTTTACCAATCGACCTTGTAAGGGAAGACTGTACCTACTTATTTTGTAACAACCACATTATCGAAGCTGCCTGAAGCAAAACAACTGTGAAGAAGTCATGATACCGGGAGGAACCTAGGGGTGTACTGAAGATGTCGAAACCTGACCTCTGTGAAGATAAAAGGGGCTGCTTGGCTTGCCTGAATTTGAGAGCCCTTGGTGGAGCTGTGACTCCCCGGCCGCCCAGCGCTGCTTTTGCTTTCCTACCTTAATAAATATCTAGTAAATCCATTTCGGACTCGATTTGTTTCAATTCAACTATAACACTACTGCCTGGCTATGGGTACATCATGATGTCTTCTACGTTCTATAATGGAAGAGAGGTCCAGGTGCACAGGAACTTGCATATGAGGCCACGTTAACTGCTGTGGCTAAAAGTTGTGGGTCACTTGTGACAGAAAGATGAAGCAGTTAACCAAGGTTCAGAGAGCAGCTACCTCACATATATAATTCATATATATTATTGTAGACCATCACATGGCTGCATTTTTCCTTATAGCTAGAATAAAAGAAGTACTGTAATGAATCAAGCTTGGACTAAGTAGTCTGGGGTTACAGTTAGACCTGAGGTGTTGAGTAAACATAGAACTGTAATTGATCGTTTTGAAGTTTCTTCATAAAATGCAGCTGACACTTAAGTAGGACTTGTAGCTCAGTGGTACTGCTCCATCTGTACTCTATTGATGGATCTATGAAATACCCAAGCAGTAAGAACGAGTCAGTGTTTGGAGATGCTCCAAAGGACTGTTGCTCAGTTTACTTCCTGTAAATGATTAAGTCATACTATACAATGGAAGAAAACAAACTTGAAATACAGTCTTGATAATCCACAATAAATGCATGCAAGTTTTCTGTATTTATCAGTTTATATAAATAATGAAGTTTTGGAATAAATTGAAAATTATGCACTTGACCAGGACTTGCCACTTTTCTGGAAAACAATATCCCCTCTCAATAAGATTTTTTAAAACAATTACTCTGCTGCTATATTTTAAGTGGAAATTACATTGATATAATACAAATTTAAATCCTAATGCTGAGCTTTAGAGTGTAAAACAATGTAAGCAGCTTCCACAATAGGTTTATGAAGGAGCTACAAGTAATTTAAAAAGTTGAATTATTTTATTTGTATGTTAGGTCTAGAAATAGTTCTTTTCAACAGGACAATGGCAATTCTTACTTCTTTATGCAAAGTAACAATCATCATTAAATGTCATTATATATTAAAAAGCAGTGTTTCACTGTTAAAAGTTTTGAAAATAAAAAGGTAGTTACTAATAAATTGTTAGGGCTTGGGGGCTGGAAAATACATGCTAGAAACATTCTTTGGTTTAGTATTGGCCATACCTAGGAAGATCTTTCGCTGACTCCATACAGTGTGAGAATATAAGGATGGGTGGACCAGAACGTGCTCCCCATTACTCAGTCATTCTCCACTCCTGTCTTTAAGAAGAAAAATTGGACTACAGAGAAAAATTAAAAGGGTAAGAAACAAATAACCTCCCCTTCTTTCTGCTTCTAGCAATGTCTCACACAATTTTCATTTCTCAGCTACTGCTTCTGGAGCGTTTCGCAAATAAAAGCTTCAGCATTAACAGTTTTGAGAACAAAGCTTAAATTTCAGGTGTAACCATACTAACTTGTTGGAAGAATGAAGTGACAGAAGTGACAGGACTACATATCTGTGCTAACATCGCTCAGTAAAGCAAACCTTCATCAGTGCAAGTGGATGACTCGTAACAGGCGTTACCTATTTTAATAGTCTTTACTACTCTCTAATAGAAGCAAGAGATTTACCTTTACAGAAATAAATGTGGACAAAATGGGACAACCTAATTTCAGCCATAGTACACAAAAAGAAGCTAGAATTTAATTAATTTGCCCTTCAAATTAAACTTTATCATAGAGAAACTTGCAATAAATGTTTTCATCAGGAAGAAAAGCTGTATAGGGATGATCTTTAGTATTTTCAGTCATGCTCGTCTTCTAAGTAACGGTGAAGGTAATTTCCTACCAAAAAAAGCTGTTCTCACTGGACACAACCCTAAGCGTAACCCTACAGATTGAAACAGCTCCTTAAAACACATCTACAAGAGTACTTGACTGGGATTTTACACTTTAAGTGGGAACCCTGCAGCTAAACAATAAGGGCTGTGGAGGTGCCAACGTCCATTCATTGGTGACAAAACATCATACAGGGGCAAAACAAGCCAACTGATCTCTGAGAAGAAGGAAGACAGACACTGGAGGTATTCAGCCGGGGGAGTCAGCGCTCCAAGTTGCTGTGCTGGCTCAAAGGGCAGCCAGGGCACTCTCCTTCTATAGGAGCATCATGTTTCTGCAGAAACTGCCATACTTAGACGGTTGGTGCTTGAATCCTTCGCAAGTCTTGCTCTTGATAGTAGTCAAAGGCTCTCAGAAACCAGACACTGTTTGAGTGCCGCTCCGACACCAGGACACCTGCACTGATGATCAAAATGGGGAAAACACAGAGTGACTGTGAGCAGGTAAATGATGATGCCAACACAGCAGCTGATGGACTCATGGCAACCAGTAAGAGCATGAATTTCTCTGTCCTTAAAACTAATAGCAGCGATACATTTTTTAATGTGCCTTTTCAGACTGACCAACAATCTGCTCTTTTTAGGTAGTACTGGGAATGGTAGACTAGAAATACATAGCAGGATTAAGATGGAAATCTTAGACTTCTGTGCACAGTAGATGAAACACCTGAATCTTTACCAACAGCCATACAAGGAGCTCCCTTGCAGTCACCACAACTCTTGCTTTCCAAAACCTCTTATGGACAGGCAAGATTAGTATCTGATGTATGTTTCGGAATTGGACACACTCCCTTCAAGATTTTTCATTACAAATGAACAAAAGAAGCATCAAATCTGCATGCACGGAAAATGAATTAAAAATGTCATACTTGCAGAGGATATGGGATTCTCCTAAATAGTAAGATATACACTGTAACATTCAGTGTCAAGTAACGGAGGCTATCTCCACCATCACACTTTATACTTAAGATTTAACTGAAACCAGAGGGGAAAAATTTAAACAGTTGCAAATGCAATTTGTAAATCTGAATATGATTGAATAAAAGTTAACCCAACCTAAGTAGAATAACTGCCAAAGATCCTAATCATCAAAGCCACCAAGTATTTTGTCTTGCCTATTTCAGAGACACCTGAGATACCTTTAACAGACTAAACACTTTGTTAGACATGCGTAGCCACAATGCTGTAATATAGCTACACTGATTGTAGCTCAGTGGTACTGCTCCATCTGTACTCTATTGATGGATCTATGAAATACCCAAGCAGTAAGAACGAGTCAGTGTTTGGAGATGCTCCAAGTACTAGACTTTCACCACTGGAAGAGGAAGATGCATGGCACACATGCACAATCTTATCAGACACCACTCCATTGCCTAAACACTGCTTCAGCAATTTAAGCTCAAAAGGAGAGCAACTCAAACCCCTCCAGATCTTGGGAAGATGAAGAGTTAAGAAATGAAGCAGCATTAATTAACTGAGTCCCAGCCTACATTAAACAAGCTTAAAAATTAATGTGCAACAACTGTGCCTACCATGAGATCCTAACAGATATTCTGTAGATAGATTTTGGTTCTATATTAATGCTTTCCAATCAAACCTGTTTGATTGGAAAAAATGCTCAACATCGCAAGAGCAGAGAAAAACTGGAGCAGGATGCCAGGCTAGATATCCTCCCTGAATATCAAATTACATATCCAAATTCAGAACTTAAGGGTTTAATGCTTTTATGGGTAAACCTGAGAAAAAGTAATGCTGTAGAGAAAAACACAGCAGAAAACTACAAGAGCCCGCATGTCCTTTTAGTTTAAATTTAATTTGTCAGATAGAAGTTATCTATGTACAATCAGTGTGCATTGAAACAATTCTGTCAATAAAGTAATTCAAATCTTCTAAAATATTAACTGGCTGCATAGCACATTTGACATTATTGCCCATGTTGAAGAGGGAACACAAATGGATTTACAATAAATTTTGGCTGATTTGGATTCTGCAGTGTTCAGATATTTAACACTCCTTTAAAACCAATGCACCTGAAAAGCTTTCCAGAGCACAGTTTAGCTGGGTATTTCTTACCGTTTCATTTCAAACAATCACAACACTGACAGTTTAATAGGAAAAAAAAAACAAACCCAAACACAACACAAACAAAAAAACCCCAAAGCCAACAAAAAAAAACCAAACCCAAAACATGTATCTAAAGTATCCATTAAAAAGGAGGACTAAATGGAATAAAATGTTCCCTTTCCCCATTTTTACATTCTGAACAGTGATTCCATCAAGATATTTCATTAAAACTTGTAAGTACATTGATTTTGCTTCATACTTGTGACAAGAAGGCCTGAGCTGGTGGGGAAAGGAACAGTCAAAAAAAGCCTGAGAGGGGAAAAAAGCTCATTTAATTAATTTACAATAATTTACAGCCATTTGCTTGTGTTTTTTTTGTGTTTTTTTTTTGTGTTATTATTATTATTATTTTCTGTTTGTTTTGTAAAAAGGCATTATAACTGATCACAAACAGGAGAAATCCTGGCTATTTTACAGTTATAGGTACAGAATTTAAATATTCAAGCTTGTGATGAAAAGCGGCAAGGTGGTCGCAGTGTACAATGTAAACAAGTAGCTTTGGGAAGTGAACAAAATCCTTGAGAGTTCTTTACTAAGAAACAAAAGAAAAATAAACTCCTCCTGAAATACGAGCACAGGTCAGTGTTTAGAAGTTCATTTACAAACATAATTTAAAACATGTTCAACCTAAAACCACTTTGACATGAAGAGTTTTATAGTAAGATCCAGTCTGAAAGGGGCAGTGTTGAGGTCCCTGTAAAAGTAAACATCTTCCATTTCTTAAAAAAGAGTGCCACAGCATTTGCAGCACAGTGCAGCATAAACTTTAAATACAAAAATATTTTTCTTCTGTTGGGATAATAGACCTTGCATCCTGGAAAGAAGTAACAATACTGCTACTGATAGAATATCCAGTCTGTATCTTTCAAGTCATGTAAGGCAATTACTGTGTTAGTTTACTGTATATGGCTAAAAGAAGGTCCAGAAAATGTCAGTCTTTGTTATGTTTTCCGGCTACTCCACGTATGTTCAGGTGTACTTTTGTGATCTGATGAGTGTTCAAATGGAGATCTGTGTCCTAGGGGAGATCTTGAACCATAAGGAGACCTCTGATCTAATGGTGACCTTGGGCCACTACCCGAAGCTCTGTGGTCCATTTGCCAGTCTGAGTGGTACCTATAATCTCTAGAAGATTTATGATGGCTGTACTCTGAAGTGGAACGGTGATCTGAGTGTATCCTGTGGTCTGAATGGGAACGGTGATCTGAATGCGCCCGGCTGTCTTTCAAACTTCCTTCCAGGTTTGACCTGTGGTCTCTGCTCCTGTAGTCATCTAACTTTCTGTGTTTACTGTCAGTGTAGTATCTAAAAAATAGATACTGGTTTTATTAGTGTTACTGAACACACATTAAGAGCCACAATTATGTCAGATCAACAGAATTGTATTATATATCATAGTTGCAATTCCGCATTACTCAAGAACAGACGTTTTGGTGCTTGCTACAAGCACACTACAAAAACAGGAAGGGAATTCTGAACAGATTTAAAAATTGCCGAACAAACTCACCTGCTGTCTTGTTTGTAGTGATCCCAGTCTCTGTGATCTTTTCCGTTGCTGAAGGCTGAATAGGGCCTTTTCCTAGAGTCACTTTTCTTATAAGCATCTCCCTGATGCCTGTCTTTATGATGATCATGGTATTGTGACAAATGTCTATCAGAAGAATAACTATCCCTGCTACTGTCATCATGGTTTGTATTCTCCTTCAGTCTTTCCACATCTGTTTAATAAAGCAGACGTTAAAAGGAAGTCTCATACACTCTTTTCTTCACTTAACTCAAAAAGCACTTGTACCTGTCAGATGTAAAGCAGTATGAAAGTGACATGATTTGACAGAATCAAGATCTAAATAGTTGAAAGACAAATGCACTAATGCGAGTGAAGTGAAAGAAACCTTAGAAGTAAGAGGGAAGCAAGCTAGAATGTAGATGTGTAGGATGTGAAAACTGAACTTTTCAACCTCTCCATTCAGTCTATGAAGCTAAGTGTGGTCCAAATGAACAGTGAGTAAAGGTGCCTTTAGTAAAGCACTTTTAGACAGAACAGTAGCAACTTCCTCTCCAAGAAGGGACGGCCTTAGCGTGAATAAGAGTTTTAAAAGTATATCTTGTTAATGAAAAACTTTCAGTGGTATTCCTAAAAATACATTATGCTGATTTTAAGTCCATGAAAATACACTACAAGTGTTACATAACACAAGATAGAAGCAAGTGTTACAAGAAGGCAGGTGTGGGAGCATAGAAAAATCAGTCTTATTATCAACAATAAAAGACAGCTCACATAAATTACAAACTATGACTTCAAGGAATAGCTTGCTTTCTTACATGGCAGTGACACTATAACAGCTACAATCAGGCACAGAATTTCCAAGAAATTTACAGATTTTGAGCAGACCTCTCTCCCTCCCCCAAATTAAACACACAAAAGGTTTCCAAAGCTTTTTTAAAGGATGGTGAAATAACTTGCTACTAAAACCATTAAGTACCAGCTTCAGTCTGCACTCAGCTGGATTTCATCAGCAAACTAGTTAAGTTTTGCTAATCAGCTTATCTCTGTGATTCTTAGCAGTGTGGGAGGAAGATCTAGGAGACTTGTGAAATGAACTAAACATGAAAACTAAGATATCTAACACAAGAATATACTTAAGGTTTCTTACCTGGATTTCTAATTACATGTGCATTCACATTGCTGCTAATATTCTGGTCATTTTGTTGCTAAAAGAGACAAGTACAAAAACTCATTGCTAAATAACAAAATTCATCTGAATTCATTAGAAAAACATCCTAACAAAAGAAGCGGCTTTACTAAAAATACATATGCTACTTGAAGTGTATTTCTGTGTTCCTTACAATCCTTTAAACCTAATAAAAGAGTTATAATACTTAAAATATATATTTATGTATTTAGAAAGGGTCTGAAAACATTACCTGAGATTCTTGGCGTTTTTTGATTGCATGTTTATACAGTTTGTGCAGCTTTCTGGCATCAAATTCTGTAAACTTAGAGACAAAAATCCACAAGTTTCTGAGGAAGAAGAAAAGAGAAGTTCTAATTCTTTTATACAAGAAAAACAAATGTATTAGGCAACAGAACATGGATTTAACCAAAATTATTTAACAGTACTTCAGTAAAACAGCAACACTATAAAATTTGTGTTTTAAAAACAGTATTGCCTAGCTGCACAACAAATATTATCTAGCTGTATTTCAGACACTGGAAAAATTAATTCCTTTAAAAATTTGTCACTTTGTAATGCTTATCATAAGTATTTCAGAGTGCAAAGTGCATGTAAAGTAGTACTAGTAACAATGGTGTTAGTAGAATGATTTGTGAAACTGCTTAAAAACATGGTTATCAGTTTACATGTCTTCTGAAAGTTTGTTTGAATTTTGAGTATTTACCACTCAGTAAATAAAAACTGAAGTAAAGTAAGTAAAAATTCTTCCAAACGTGAAATCTCTTATAGCATGACATTTGACCTACAAGCCTCGTTTCATGATAACACCAGTGAGAGAATTTTTCCACAGTATACCAAAACCTGGTCAAAGCTTTTGAAATCAAATGAGAACTGTGAAAGAGGATGGAAGTGGCATGGCAATAAATTTGTACGTAATCTGTGCTTGAAGGAATGAAAGAACAAATCAAGTATTTTGCTGTCAAGATGCCAAAACCCTAAAGGAAAAATTTGCTTCTATGATCACAGGTAACAGATCTAAAGTCTAGGATTCTTTTAGTCAACTTTATAGGTGGAATGCTTAAGAGACTACAGAATACTAGTGTTCAGAAGTATCTGAAGTGTGCAAGCTCAGGAAGCAACAGTCTGCTCCTTCACTGTGATTATTTAAACATTATAGTTTTGGTGTAGAGGTTTGCTAAAGTAGACAACCAGTCAATGGGGTGCCTAATGACACCTGTATAGCTTTATATAAGCTAAGTAGCTTAACTATACTTCTTATCAAAGGTAGCCAAAATATGTATTTTATTAATCTACATATAATATTGTAGAATTATTATGAATAATAGCTCTATTATGAGTTTCCACTTGAGGAAATATAACATTTACCAAACTGTAAGACATGAATCTTGGTTTTGTACCCCAGATTACCGTAATATTTTAAAGTAAAGCAAGTAAAAACAGCAGAAGCATTCTATGCTAACAGAAGTCTTCAGGAAAATGAAACACTTAACAAAATTCTGTATATGGAACTGCAGAATATATTTTCAACCATAAAAGATTAAAGCACACATTCCGATAAAAGTAACTCAAATTGCACTAAGAACTTAGCAGTGAAATGTAAGAAGTTTACAAACCAACATTTTTTATTTTTTAAATTGTCACCTGATAAAGATGCACTCTTTTTTCCACTTTCGAAATACATCGAGTACATTATGATAAATACTTTTAGCCATAGTTAATATGTAATTTAATTTTAGAGTATATTTCAAAAAGAATAAAGAATTTTGCAACTCAAAATCATACAAAGTTCAATGCAAATTTAGAATTTAGAATAGATCCTTAAAAGTAAGAATGCCCGTCCACTAAACACAGTTTAACAATTTATATAGTGTTTGCTTTCAGTGAAGTGAGATGACTCCACCTACTGGACGAAATGCATTGCTCCACAGTATGAAAAAATCCATTAGAAGTCTGAACCATCTATAATCATCTTTTTATAGATTCCTATTTAAAACAGAAGAAAGACGCAAGAAAGGGAGAATAAGAAAGAAGAGAAATAATTAAAACCTATTCTGATTAACAGAAGCAATTATACATTTTCCTTTTTCAAGAAGAAACACAAACAATAACTTACTTTCTCCACTGTTTAATTTGTTCAGGGTTTGTGTACTCCTTTAGACATTCAGTAATGTGATCCCCAATTTTGATTAGACACTGTCTAGTATGTTCCAGCTGCTCTCTTTCAGAAAGGCCCTTCTCTGGTCGATCCAGCTGTTTCAATGCTGCTTTCACAGGCCTCATTCTTTCTTTGCACTGTAAAATGGAAAAAAAGGAATGTATTAATAAAATAAAAAAAAAATCTAAAACATGACCCGCCCTTTACTGTGATATACATATACAGGCAAAGACAATATTGTTACAAGCCAAATGAAACACAAGACTTGCTCACAGCTTTTGAAAATGTTTTACAGGTTTCCTTTGGAAAAAGTTGTATTTTAAACCCAGTTGGAAATGTACTCCTCTGTGAAAGCATTAGATTGTATAAAATACAGGTATCAAGGATTTAAGAAAGCACTAATTTAAGGGATTTTCGGAGGAAAAGGACTCATTACAACTGGGTTTTACAATCAGTTATAACTTTCAGCACACGCATATAGGACAAGACATACTTCTTTTAGCACCTTGAAAGCTATAGAAACTCAATAAAATTAAATATGAGAGTTCAGTACATTTCAAATGCATACTTTATGCAACAATTAAACTTGGCATTTAGCAGAGGATCAACGCTGCTTTTCTGAGCAGTTTTTAAACCTCCTACACAGATACTAGCAGAACTTACAGTATCTTGACTAAAGTTAGTTTGGGTATTCCTAGATTAGCAACAGCAGTGATGGCAACACAAATATACATCACATGTGCGTTCCTGACTTTTTGCAGTTTGAATCAAATGCTTTAATAATAAACCCAGATAAAACCAGTTAGCATGATTTAAATTACAGGCACTTTCTTAGGAATACCATCCGCCTACAATGGCATGGTAAACAGATGAAACGCATATTCTGCTTTCACAAAAGAGCCAAATTAATTAAACCTGAACAACCCACAGTAGTAATTTCCATTTCAAAGTGTAGTTAAATATGCTAATTAGACTGCATCTGACCATGGCACAAGATAAACATACATTCCAGAACAAAAAGCCTGGACAAGAAAAAGTTTTCTATACACAAACCCAACCTAGAATTACTCCCAGTTAGAATTAAAGGAGGTAAATGTTTGGAATGGAATGAAATGGAATATCGCCATTACCATGTAACCATCTAGGGACAACTCAGAAAAATCATGGAAGCTGTTCCATTGGCTCATGCCAATAAGTAATTAAGCAGCTGCATTACATACTGCACTAGCCACAGCTTAAAGTAGCCTTTAAAAGACAGCTTACAGAATACACTGCTTAAACAGAGAAGTGATCAGAAAAATATAACTGTACATTAAATTAAATGATTTTCTGTCACTTAGCCACACAAACACATACATCTGAATCACTGAAGGCTCACCCTGGAAATCATGGATGAGTTACTCGGAATGTTTAGAATAAAACCATACACAGACCACTCACTGCCATACTCAAGAGAATCTTACTTGCACGTCACAGCCGGCACCCACAATCCCCCCCCAATAAACCTGGCTGGCAGAAACAAACAACTGTTGAAATCTGAATGACGGAACACCCACAGGAGAGTACTTGCTCAAAGTAACTCATTGATACCTTTCCAAAGGCCCCAGCCGACCTATAAAACTTTACATAAGCTGTGTGTACGTACCTTTTTTCCTCTAATATTGGTTCTGTTCTTAGTCAAGTAGTGATTAAACAGAATTCTTCTGGTGTCAGAGACGTTAATCCAGCAAGGTATTTCTAAGGGCTTTAGCATTTGTTCCTTTCTGTGTCTACTAATTTAAGTCTGCAATACTTCAGGAGGGAAGTGCTGAAATTTAATTCTCTATCTTTCAAAGAAAGGCATACACGATAAGGTGAAGCCAGAGACTCCAGCAACTGCACTGAAGTCCATTCATGTCTGTTCTTCAAGAAGCAGGATACACAAGTTATTCTTAAGTTTACAGTCTATATTCTAAATCTATTCAGCACGCAGACCACTGGATAAGTTTTCCTACTATCCTGCATAAATACAGTAAACGAAGTAAAACTACTGTAATTAACACAAAAATTACTTTAGTACAACATCAGTAACATTCATTGATCTGAAACCACTAGCAAAACATCACCTGTGTTACTGCACCCAATAACAGAATCAAGAACATCAGAAATAGTCCTCGTTTAGACTATTAAGTACAAACAATAACTTATCAAAAAGGAACGTACCACACTAAAAGTTTTCTGATCCAGTTCTTCAGATTCTTCCAGTATAGGAACTGGTTCACTAGTTGCAGTAATATGAACTGGAGTATCCAACAATGGAATTTTTTTAGTTTTTTCTTTATTTTCAGATTTGATTTCATTTACCTAAGAGTAAGATATAAAAATATTTAAGTAAATTTATTTTGGCTCTGGAATTATCCTATAATAATTGACAATCCCCGTAACTACTGCATTCTCTTCAATAATAAGAATAAAAACAATACTGATATTCAATGACAGTATATTTTACTTTCTCTCTGGGATGGAAAAGGAGAATGGAAAAGTAATAAAAGAATGTCTTGCACACACTTGTACTCTCAGTCCAACTAAGATACGTATCATTGAAGACGTAATTTCCCATTACAAATGCCTGTTCTCATAGTTTCGAGCAGTAAAAATAAAACTTCAAGTGATGTAAAAGACTTCAATGAAATGACAACTGATGAGATCCAAAATACCTTTTAATCTCAAAATCAATCCCGTAAACCTAGTGGCCTTTTCTAGTGCTATATAAGATAAGTAAACCTAGTTACCTTCTCTTCCTTTACTTCTTTTTCTTTCTGTGTGGATTCTTTTACTTTGTTTTCTCTCTTTTCTTTATTATCTTTTTCTTTTAATTCTTTCTTATCCTCTTTTTCTTTTTTCTCCCTTTTCAAATCCCTCTTATTTTCCTTTTCTTTTGTCTCTCTTTTTTCTTCAGCTTCCTTCTTTATACCAATATCTGGCTCAGGTTTTTCTTCATTTTCTTTTTCTGCTTTAATTTTTTTATGTGGTTGTCTCACTGAAACAATCTCATCCTGCAATATGCAAGCATATACGTCACATCAAACTGAGTTCCTATCTATACAGGTTTCATAACTATCAGATTAAAACATACTTTTTATCTGTGCATTTTTTTTTGGACATTGATTTAAAACCTATCAAATAGGACTGAATGCAGTTGTAAAGAAAGATGAGAACTACTCACTTCCTTGATGTGACAAACCAAGTACTGATTTGGCAGTGGTAGTGAGGGGTGAAAAGTTATGTCCATTTAACTTAGAATTAACTTAGAAATCCGTCCCTCTAAAAAGTAGTTAGGCTCTGAAAAGCTAAAAACTATAAAGAAGTAGATCTCACAAAACTGAGCTGATTGGTTAGGACGCTCAAGTGATGGAGAAGTTAGAAGACCCCTGTTCTAGTCAGCTGCTTTGTCCCAGTAACTTTTTACCAATCCCATATTAAACATTCACAGGAGAAGGTAAGAGTCCCAACTGTCTCTTCTCCAGAGGTGTTATTTTTACAAGGCTTAAAAATAAAGTCTTGGTTACAGATTGTCTGATAGGGGTCCATTTAATTATTTGAAGGTGAACAAAGTACCACTACACTGGTCTTTATAATATTAACTTAAAAAGTTTGAGATAGAAACTCAAATCCTTTCAGACACAGAAAGATACTATA
>VZSZ01012241.1:44784-62413 GCA_013398815.1 Ibidorhyncha struthersii
AACAAAAGTATTATGTACAGGTGCAAGAAATATTATAATCTTTGAATTTATTTGAATACACCTTGGGAAGGCATGTATAGAATCCATTGCAGAAAAACAGATGAAAGGATGCCTAATACATGAATCTGAGCAAGTTACTTAGATGAGGTATCAAGTAATCAGCCCTACCAGGACTTCAGTATTTAGGTATCACGGAAACTTCCCCGGAAAAATCCAATTACTTCAGGAGTTTCCTGAATGTTCTAGCAGTTAAACAGGTAAGTTTTAAATATTGTACACAGTACGGCAGCTAAGTAGCCAAAGCCAACCATTTAAGCAGTTAAAGGCCATTCTTGTATATGGTCCAGTTTTCAGAAGTTCAATTGTTAGTCTGTGTCCAAAAGTACTAAAGTGATGAATAACTGTTATTAAATATACAAAAGGGGACAGCATTCTATGCACTTTCCCAAAACATAACAAGTTGATCAACTGACTGGCGGTGTCTTCTGTTAGAAGTGGAGATGAAGTCTATCACTCATTTTTTAAGTAGTCTGAACACTTAATTTGCTTAGTTTTAGTTCCCAGTAAATAAACATGGGCAACTGAATCCTGTGACAACACTTACAGTTCTTAGCCTTACATTCAAAATAAATTATTCTATCTATAAACATAAGCCAGTCTACATTCAAATTTTTTAAATTTTTTTTCTGGCTTTACATTTTATTCTTCATAGTACAACCTACTAATGAACGTTTTCATTAAAAATGACTGTTTTTTATAAATGTATCATGGTTCTTCTAAGGTTGACTCAGTTTTAACTATGTATAGTTAGTTGTACAGTTATGTATGTTGTATAGTTGTATAATTACTACGTATAGTTAAAACTCTTCCAGAGTGACAATTTCAATGGTTTGTAGTAGTTTAAACCAGTTACATAAGACACTTAGTTTATTTTAAACGGAGTAGAAAGTATTTTAATGATACACATAGATTTGCATTGATTTTTTTCAGCTGCTTTCAAAGTCATAAAATTAGCTGTGACATGACCCTAAACTTTACCTAAGGTCTTATCTCTAGTGGTTTCTGCAGCGTCAATGTTAGAAATAAAGAGACCCAACAGAAGTAGAGACCTAAAGGAACACGTCAGGAGTAACAGAATACAACAAACAGTCAGTTAAATAGTCTTTTTGGATGATGAAAGCCATTATGTATACAGGAGATTTCCCATGCAAGTCTCGAACTAGCATTTATTTGCGCTGCTCATTCTAATTGAATTTGATGTTTTTTCCTGAGCCTGAATAAAAAACTTCACCTGAAGAATCTCTATCACACATTAGCCAGAAACACTAGTTTTACAATTATGGGTTACATTAGGTTTAGCTTTTTAGCAGATACAATATTGAAGTCTTTAAAGAATGCTGAAACTGAGCAATACCACTTGTAATTAGATCACAACATTTTTTTATAATACAACTTGGAAAATTACTCGTAATTCCTCAGCTAATGGCTTATTATTAAATTAAAACAGATACAGTCTTCCATGTTCTTGTACTGATGCAACATCAACTGTAGCAGCCACAAGAAAGGAAGACATTCAAGTTCTTAAATTTTGGTAAGACAAGCAGAAGATAAAATACAAATCAATACCAATATGAAGAACTGAATAGCCATCTTTTACATATGAAAAATATTTACCTTGTTATCCTCATCATCATCTTCATCAGATTTTTCCGAGGGTTGTGGTGAAGAATCACTTTTTATTTCTTCTTTTATTTTTGCAGCCTTTATCACCTTATTCTTCTTAGTTCTTGTTTTCCTCCTCTTTGAATTGCCCTGAATGCAAAATTGGTCTCTTTAATATGTCAACTGACAAGCATCTTTGCACCATGGTTGCAAAAAAAGATTTGTTTTTACATCAAATAGATGGTTCATTTTATTTTATTCATTGCCACTAATGACGACCACTTTTCTCAGGACTGGAGACAGAGCACAGTGCAACAGTAGAGAATATATACAAATAGTAAAACAATAATACAATACGAAACTCACAATTAATTTGAGTGAGTCTCATGTACTATGATTAGCAATACAGAGTAATACCACACAAAGGAAAAGAGCAGAACTAAAAAAGAAAAAGGATCAGCTCACGTGCCCTATAAGTATATTTTATCTCACTAATGAATACCAAATTTTACTTACTGCACCAGCAAGCCTTTGCGCTTCCTTCCTTGCAAGGTCTTTATTCAGTAATTTAATGAGGTAGTCTGCACGGGTCTGTAACTGCTTCGCCTGGGGTTTCTTATCTGGGTCATCAGGCAAAATCTGAAGAGAACAATAGTAGTATCACAGCTATGAGTATGTATTATCAACTTTGGAAGATGAGAGCCTGGAGCACACAGAACAGAAAAAGCTGTGTAAAAGAAGGTGGAAAACAGTATCAACTAAACCTAGCAAATAAGCCAGCATGCTTGAAGCAATGGAGAATTTCTTAAATGTTTTCATTTCTCGCCAATCACGCAGCCAATGGAAATTGCATCATGGTTTAAAACAAATTCAAGAAGCCAGCCTCAGATTTCTGTTTCCACTCTGATACTTTATCTAAGAAATTCTGAGCTCCTGCACCAGTTGTCCACACAGCTCCTGGCTCTGCCTCATTCATCTTCCAAATGCACAACTCACTACAGACTACTGCAGATGCCAAAAAACATAAATGGGTGGTTTCAAAAAACAGGCAAATTAATGGAAGGCAGGAGTAGGAATCATTATTAAAGAAAACTGGCCACAACTCCTCAGATCCCAAAGCTATAGGTTGTTGGCACTGTCACAAAGCTTACTTCACACCTGTCTTTCCTTTACTACCTGTTGCTCAGTATTGTTAAGGAGCTATTGCACTAATTCTACTACAGCTATTCTAATGTTGTGATTGGAAGACAATTTCAAGTGAAGAACCTGGGGATTAAGAGGGGATGGGGGAACCAAATCAAATCTCTAGAAAAATCTCCCTTCCAAAAGTTCAAGAACACAAAATGGACAAAACTAGAACATCTAAAATAGAGAAGAAAAATACTGAAAGGAAAAATTCAAATGACAGATGTCCAACTACACAGAAATATGGCAACATAACTGACTGCAAGAAGGCATACTTCAACCAAATACACAAGACCTTAAAATCTAATAATACAGGGTAAGAAGGATATTAAAAAGTACAATTGATGTATGTCTCTGCAATTTCAGTTATCATAACATAAGCTCTTTCAGTAACTGTTCTTAGCAGCATTATTACCTGAACAAAAAGGGTGCTCGATTAAACATTGCGGATGACATACCTTCTGTGTCAAACTGAGATCAGGATCCATTTTTATCATTTCCCAGCTGCCATAACCATATTCGTAGATTCCAATTAACAGATTAGAATCATCTTCCTTGCCCCAATCTATATCAAAATGAGCAGCCTTGGTGTGGCATGGGATGACATATCTAGTAGAAATAAATTAGAAAGACAAATAAGGGATTTTTTGCTTCTGAAGCTTTTAGCAATGGGGAAGGGAGCATACCAGAAATGATGTAACTATGTTTATTTTCTCTGCTAAGATGCTGGTATATTTAGGAAAATAATCCAAATACTTATCACTCTGTTTTCTTATCACATTTCTATAAAATATTTATTGAAATCAGCATTGGAATGTGTTTTAAAGCTAATTAAGACTAAAATACGAAGAAAAGACATCTGTCTTTGGCCATGAGCTGTGCCACAGAGTTGGCTAATCATGAATAAAAGCATAAATCATCATCCAAGTGTTAACTGCTAACTAAGTGGATAGTTCAGGGATTGTGATAGACAAGATGGCAAAGCAAAAAGTTCAGAGGGTAGAAATAACTACTGCTGCACTTTGACAGATACTGCTTTCCCCTCAAGCAGGGATGACACATACAGCAGCTCCTCAGCAAGCCTGAATTCTAGTCCTGATTATTATTAGTAACTGAACAGAGTCCCTAGTGAATATAGCTGAGAAGCCAAAACTCGTAGTGACTTCTATGGCAAGAGAAGAAAGAATGAAGAACAGATGTGGAGCAGGTTACTACTGCCAGTCCTTATGGGAAATAGCAGACAATGCCGTCACAGGGTGGTTTGAGTCAATGTTGTCTGAAAAACGCTAATAAAACTTGAAAATTTTTCTAAATAATTACTTTCTGTTTAAAAAAAAAAAAAACAAAAAAAAAACCCCCAAACCAACAATACCTTTTTCTTTCTTCTGGATCTGAAGGAATGGACTTGTGCAATGGTGCCAACTCTTCTTCATGAGAGATGACGAGCTTTGCGTTCACCTGCACTCCTGAGATTCGGAATGTTGGGCCTTTAACTTTCCCAAGTCTACCTCCTTAAAATAAATGACAGAGCTATTAAAATATTTATCCTTACCAATATCGTACAGAAAAATGCAAAGAAAACAAGTGAGACTGATGCTATAGCAGCAAAATTTCAATTATGCCAAATGATGTTTTCTTAATACAATGCTTGAATTAAGCTCCGCAATCAAAAGGTCTTCCAGATAATAACAGATTACTTTTGAATTTCACAGTAAAGCAAAAACATTCTGCATTCTCCAGTGAGAATGCACACACAGAAAGGGGGGAAAACAAAAGTAATCTCATTGTAACTCCTTATTAAGATCACTCAGCATGCCAACATTTTTGTTCATATTTTCCCCCAACAGAACTATTTTCTGTTATGATCAGAGTGCAAGAATAATTCAGACATTTTTTATTGCCCCCCAAGCCTCCTGAACACATTGTACCTGCTCTTTCTTGTCCAGATGAATTGTCCTTTAAAGCTTTAATGCATCCATTATGTACAAGCTCTCCCAAACGTCTAAGATCTGTCTCTGATTTATCAACTAGCTCAGCATCTCTAGCTACAGCATCTAACCTGTAATAAAAAAAATACACATTTTTATAGCTTTGAAACTTTAATAATTGTGAATGACCCCTTCAGACTTTGAAACCAGAGAAATGATCACGTAAGTTATCAGTCCCCTGAGATTGCTATGCTGTGTACAATTTTGAGCTAAAAAAAAAAAAAGTGATTCAGAGGACAATACAACAAGAACTGGTCCTTTAGGACTCTAACTCAACACTGTAGAGTTAAATTACTGTACATTTCTTTAAAAAAAGAAAAGGAGTCATTATATATAATATGTTGATATGGACTATAAATACTTATAAGGAAAATAAGGATTGTAAATTTTTCTTAAAATATGGAATAATAAAGAAAGCTTAAATATAAGAAATTACAAAAAAGAAAATGCAAAACTGAGTCCGACAGTCACAGTGGATAAACTGATAGGCTTTCAGCAGGCTATCAAACAAGACAACTGAATGATTATCACCAATGAAGATTAAATAAGACAGCAGGTAAAGTATAAGGAAAGAGAGTAAGTAGTCCTGCAGATTGAAAGGTTTGTTGTGTGGCTGTTTGCACACATACCGTACACAAAGAAAGGGAAGATATTAAACTAGTCACATTATATTTGAGGCAAAAGACTAGACACTATACTGTATTTTCTCTTCAGACTAACATTTCTTGGTATATTGTTCTAATTTTTATGAAAACAAGGTTCCAAGTTGCTATACAAATAATAATCAAACAAATTTACCTTTCAAGAGGGCCACCAAATTTCTTGTAACTCTTGATAAACCTAGTAACAGAAAAAAATTTTGCCATTTAAACGTATGCATAACTAACTACATTGGTTTTAAAATGGTATTAATACAATTACTGATCTTGGTATAATGATATATGGACAATGGAAGAAAAAAAAAAAAGGTAGAGAGAGTAGGGCAGCTTAGTATATGCAGATAACCAAAACAGAGTCAGGAGTTTTATTGGTTCAAGAACTGATGTAAACAAAACAATAGAAGTTACAATTTATTTTAGAAATTGCTTTATTAATTTCACATGATGGGAGATTCAGCAGCTGGATGTGTCTAATCATAAAAATTGAATGCAGATTTACAGTAAATAGAGATTTCAGACATTATATTATGCCTTATAGAGTAAAGGGGAAAACAGCAACAGGTGATTTGAGGATTTTGGAAAATATGACATGGAAGATATTCTCTGCAGGAATGTGTGAGTGATGGAAAGAAACTGGAGATAGCTGGGAGAGAAAGGATATGAAATAAAAATAATTTAAAAAAAAAGAAAATTTCCTCAATTATCAAGGCCTCAAATTGCTAGTGCAAGCTAGAACAGCCTTAAAAAAGGATCAATTTGCTATGTTCTTAGACAAAATGGAAAGGCAAAAAGGATCTTTAAAGTTACTTCTCTAACAAAAAATATTTTGAAAGCTTTACAGCATTTTAGAAGAACATGCATACTTAAATTTCAGAAGCAAAGCAGCATTTCACAAACCCAAGCATTTCACAAAAACAACAGTTTCTCCTCCTTCTACCAAAAAAATATTTTAGCACCAAATACTGAAGGGACCTGCTGTACAAGATTCACATAGATTTTTATAATCTTTTAGTTTTAAAAAGCATGATATAATAATTCAATCACAGTGTCAAGAAGTTTAAAAAGAAAAAAACACTCAAATTTTCGTAGTTGTCACCAAGAGAGATTTACATATTCATTCAGCATTGCTGTTTTTAGATAAAATGATG
Organism: Ibidorhyncha struthersii; assembly: GCA_013398815.1. Taxonomy (NCBI): domain Eukaryota; kingdom Metazoa; phylum Chordata; class Aves; order Charadriiformes; family Charadriidae; genus Ibidorhyncha; species Ibidorhyncha struthersii. The sequence goes on from VZSZ01012241.1 coordinate 51,427, forward strand.
GGAAGCAGATTATTTTGCTTGTATGTTAAAAGAAGAGCTCACCCATTGTAACAGCTGTTTTTTGAAATCACTGTCTTCATGGATTGCAGGAACTAACAAATTTTAAACAATCAAGAGTATTTTTCAAACCGAATTTTATCCCTCATTAAAATGTGTTCAAAAATTATTGCCATGTTAGTTCACTATGTCAGAACCAAAAAGTACAGAAAACATTAAATGCCTAAAATAAAAAAAAAAATCAAAAAATTCAGGAAAAGTAGACTGCCTTCTGTACTTTCAAGCTCTGTAACAATAAAATAATTGTTGTGTCCCGTTAAATATGCATATCCCCCATATCTTACCGCCTGATCTCTGCATCACTAAATCCTTTAATATTTTCTCGAGGAATAGTTCGTGGTCTTCCACGTTTTTTCGGCCGTTTTCTTTCTGAGATGGAGTCACTATCAGATCCAGAGTATCTTCTGCTCCTACTGCGCCTCCCTTCACTTCCATTAAAGCTGATCTGGAATTTCAGAATAAGTAGTTTAAAGCCACATGATTAACAAACATAAGTAAAATTTTACCTAGCCTGCCAAAAATATGTGTTTAGAAAAGGAAAAAAACAACCCCAAAACCAAAACCCAACAACAACCCCCAACAAACTAACTAAACCTACGGCAACATAAAAGTACAAGTCAGTCAGAATCAACAGTCACCTGTTTTGCACAGTTTCTCATCCTTGGGAGCATATATATTTCTTCAAGTTCTTTTTGTCTTTCCTCCTCTTCTATTCTTCGCCGCTGGACTTCTGGAATGATTTCTTCCCAATTTCTTGAATTTCTTTCCGGTTCCAACTCAATATCATCTTCATCCATATTGGAAAAGTTGGCCACCTTTTATATCAGAATATACATATTTTCACTAAAGCAATACATGGCTTCATTTAAAAAAGACAGCAACTATTATTTTAGGAAAACAAATTTCTAGATGGTGTATTTTATGCATTTATATATTTTATGTATTTATATTTACAGTATTGTTTTATAATATACAATTTATACATGCAAAATGCTTAATGAAACACTGTCTCTAATGAAGGTATTTGTATTCATTAATGAAACAGACATAGACTCCATGCAACATGAGCTAAGGTAAGAAAGATGAGCATCTTTTTCTTCTTTTAAAAGTTGAATAATACAGATACATAATGAAACACCTCCCCAATAGCTGTATGATTGTTGTTTAACTTCCTTCAAAATACAGCTAACAACATCTGAATGCCTGAGTTAATGTGGAACTATAATAATATAAAACTAACCGAACATTAATACACTGTAGAAAAAGTATGTTGCAAATGAACAATCAGCAGGAGAGCTATTTAATAGTCTGCTGATCTAAACAAATACATCATGCTTTGTATTTTTTTTGCACCCAAATGATAGTATGTTTAATTGATAACATCTGTCATTCAAGTCTGTCAGGGCTAAAAGCTATTTCCAGAAGTCATTGATTAAGAAATGCAAATTTTCTATTTTGTGTTCAACAATACCACAGCTACTTAACAACAAAGGCAGTAAATACAACACAAAACTATCTAGAACTCTAATCATTAACACATTCATAAATGACATACTGGCAAAATACATAATGTATTTTTAAATGTTTATACTGATGGTAGGCAATGTGTAACTATGGCAGGAGGAAGGGAACAGAGCAATACCTTGAACTGTGAAAGCAACTCATCTCCTACAGTTAATGGACCTGGCTCATTTTCCCGAGTTTCAGCCCTCTTTAAGATTTCATCTATATCCATTTCCTAAAAAAGAAGTTGTTTCTCTTTTGAATGAAAGAATTTATACATTTTTTTGGTTGTTTAATCTATGTAGTCCAAAAACACTACTTACCTGGGGCTCCTGTTCTTCCCCTTCAGGTTCTTTAAAAAGTTCCTCAGCACCAAACTTCAAAATCGCTGATAACTCCTCCTTATTAAATGGTGTTGAACTGAAATAAAGGACGTTTCAGGAAAAACATTTTATCTTAGTAACTTGAAAAAGTTCTCTATAATCATGAGTCAATTAAGCTTTCTTTTTAGTGTCAAGTAAAAACTGGATTTTTTAATATATATACATTTATTATGCAAATAAAATCTACAAACACAATATACTTTGCATCTTTACCTATTCAACTTTATTCTGCCTTTCATTAACCAAGTGAAATAACTTACATTTTTACTTACTCAAATATACTTAAGGGTAAATTGGTATGGAAATAAATACAAATATACCTTGAAGGAGTAGAGCCTGTATGTAGTACAGTTTTCCCTGTAGTGTCCATTCTCTGAATTACTAAATGATCTAACACCATCTTTTTCTTGGCTCTTTCAAGAATATCTTCTTCTACTGATCCTTTTGTGACCAGCCGATAAATATTAACCTATGTATATTTTTAAAAAAGTAAGCAACAACAGGGAAAAATCTCAGTCTTCAATACATATCTTCTGAATTTATTGACTGTTTTCTAATATGAAATACTAGTTCAATCATGTTACCACTGTCTTTACACAACCTCTTAGAACTGTCTTTTTTAAAATCCAGTGATTTGGCACAAGCATTGCCACAGCCAAAACTGTCATATTTCCAATTATTACTGCATGTCTTCTGCAAGAAAGAAACCTAATGAGAACAAAGAAATATTTAAGCAAGGGAGATGTGCCTGATGTGGCAGTTATTTTCTAGAATGACATGACACCAATGAATATGTGAAAGACAAGGCCATAACTCTTCTCCCTCTCCCGTCTACATACCACACCTGCCGTATTATTTCTCCTTATAGGGGGATTTTTAAAAAAGAAAGTTAAATGAGCATTATTAACATTTTTGTACATAGGCAGCAAGTATTAGTTCTTTTCAAAAATACATGAAAACTCAATGGTGCAGACACAGACTGGACAGCTACTGTATGGAACCCTCCTCCAGGTTGGACCTTAAAGCTGAATGCGCATACCTGTTTCTTCTGTCCAATCCTATGCGCTCTAGCCTGTGCTTGCAGATCATTCTGTGGATTCCAGTCAGAATCAAATATAACTACAGTGTCAGCAGATGCCAAGTTGATACCTAATCCTCCAGCTCTGGTAGACAGTAAAAAGCAGAAGTCCTGAAATAAAAAAAAAAGAAATAGTTTTATATACAATAGTTGTAATATTCTTACAATATGACACTGGTTTATGCAGTCTGTGGCACACTAAAAAATCATATCCTACCAATTCCATAGTTAAAGCTTCTTTAAGTATAAAGCAAACGTTGATACCAGTTTCTTTCGTAAATAGTTACTGACTTCTCAACAGTTTAAAGGAAGTAGAATCCTAGAAGAAGATCACCCACTAAAAAATCCCAAACAAACAAAAAGACCGGCCAAAAGAGTATAAAACTCCTACTGTTAAAGCCTTGTATGTTACAAAGTCACCTTCCCATACCCAAGCCCTGGAAGACTAAGCAGCAGGGAACATGCTTGAGCCTACAGGTAACTGGTTAAGAAACGGGAAGCAAAAGTCTTCTGCCAGCTTCAATGCTGTTTAACATATTCATGAACAATACGAACATGGGATAAGCAATGAGGTGAAAAAGCCTGTAGGTGGTATAGAATTATTCATTCAGAGACAGCTATGAAGGACTGCAGAAGCATCTTGAGACATGCAATAAAACAACATATGAAATTCAAGATAAGGTAAAACGGGTTAAAAAAAAAATAGTGATCCCAATTTTCAGTACAGTTACAGGAAATAGCAAACCATTATACTCAATGATGAGTGCTGAGAATTCTGTTAGAAATTTCAGTAGTTCAGTAATGACCAAAAACCATACAGAACGTTCTGAATTTTTAGGAAAGAAATTAAAAAAACTGAGAACATTATTTTGCTGCAGCACAGATGAATAGTTTGCCTCCGTTTTTGAAATTCATTAAGTTTAAATTCCTCTTCAACTCCAAAAAATGTACAGTGTAACTGAAAACATTTCAGAAAAAGCCAACAAAGTCTACACTAGAAATCTGAAACAGAATTAATTTCTGTATTTAACAGATATCTGAAGTTTACATTATGGAGTTAAGTCCTTTTCCCCCCATCTTAGAACAAACAAGCTCAGCAGCAACTGACAAATGCTATCCTTCGATTACCAATTAAAAAAAAAGCAAACCCAAAACAACAAACAAAAACCAACAAAAACAACGTTCCCTCCCCCAGATCTGCCAGTGTAGGACAAAATATTTAAGCTGATCAAAGATATGGAATGGCTTGCATATTAGGAATGCTACATAAGCTACAAATCTTCTAACTCAGAAAAGAATCTGTAGACACCTATATACTCACAGGTTGCTCACAAAGAATGGCTAGAAATCAGTTCTTCACTATTTCTTTCAGGGCAAGTAAGTAGGTGCAACAAATGAACATAACAGAGGCTAGATTTGAAACAATTAAAGATGGTTGTTCAGGCAAGGATATATGCAAATTAGTTCTGCCCATTGCCAAAGGATGTTTTGGATATTAACTGCTTGTGTACGTTCAATGCTCTTATAAACATTGTTGGGTTAAGTTCTATGCAGCAAGGAAGATGAGGTTAAATTTCTGTAGCACTTACATAGTAATTAAAATTACTTTGATAAAGAGATTCAGAAAAAAATTATAGCCATACAACGAATTAAATACCATTTCCGTAAGTCAGGTGTTTTCTACTTATTTTTATTTTCTAAGAAGTGGTTAACAGATGTAAACCTTTTAGTTTAGGCAATAACAATGACTTTTCAACCTTGGTGTTATGTTCCTCACTTGTCTTACCCTTCATTTTTTTGTGCAATGCTTTTTATATTTCTTTGGAAAAAATAAAACAGATTCCTTACGAAAAAAATACCATACCTCTGATCCTTCTGCATTAAAATGATCCAGTGCTTGTTTCCTCAATTCCCCTTTTATTGATCCATCAAGTCGCTAAAGAGATCAAATACTAAAGTTAAAAAGTAATTCTTATACTATATTAAAAATGAAAGCAACTTGAATTCTCTGGCAAAACTCTTTATGTGAAGTAAAAAAAAAAGTAATGCAACACTTCATGTAATTTTTTAACTTCAAAATACTATTTAGCATATAGCAATTGCTAGTCTTTCTTTTCTTAAGCAAAGTGGTAAAGATGCCATAATCCCAAGATGAGGTTGGAAGGGATCTCTGGGAGTCATCTTTTCTAACTCTACTACTCAGGTGGGGGATTGCTAAAGTAGGTTGCCCAAGGTCAGGTCCAGGTGGCTTTTGAATGTCACAGAGGATGGAGATTCCGTAACACCTGGACAACTTGATTCAGTGCTCTGTCACCAGCAAAGTAAAGAAAAGATTTTTTCTTATTCTCAAGATCAGAGTTTCTTGACTACTGCCACCAAGATTCCTACCTGAAAGGGAAACTGACGATACTTCAGATATTCTGCTAGGATGTCCAGCATCCTCACCATCTGTGAGAAAATCAAAACTCTGTTGCCACGTTCTCGCAGACGAATCAGTAGCTTGTCAAGAAGAATTAGTTTCCCGCTGCTACGTATTAAATGCTGCAAAAACCAAGAAATACACATTACAAAATAAGCTCATCTCAACACTAATAAACTATGCAGTTGGTTAGACATTCATTTGAGGTTTGCTTTTTTTTTTTAATTGAGTTGGGAAGAAAAAAGGCAAATTCTGACATTCCTTAAGAATTTTATAGTTTAAGACATGGATACAATATATAGTCTCCTAGAACTAAAAAAAACAACCCACCAAATTCATGTGACCATAAGACAACACTACTATGTAAGTTCATAGTATGCAGTATTAACTGAACATGAAAGTTCACTGATTTTCAGTTGATTCTAACTGAAATCAACAGGATTACTAACTCACGTATTTTTAAAGGAAATGCATTGTTACATTCCCTCTCAAAGGCACATCCTAACATGTCATCAAAACATGATGTAAATATATGGTCTTAAAAATTTAAGCAGTTATGGTGTAGGCCCATGTTCTTTTCTGCTAAGTAAAAAAAAATTTTTTAACCAATAAAACAGAAGATTGAGGAAAAAAATACTTTAGTACTACTTTCTCTTCACTTCCCATCTTTTAAGAAGAAATAGGTACTGCTGCTTAACCCTCGAGGTATTTTTAAACAAAGCCTATCAATCAAGTTTCTCAGGAAAGATAAAGTGAGAGGAAACTTGTTTGTGGTGCCCAACACTGTAACCTACCTACAGCCTGTTAATCCTTCTCAGCTCCATTGGGAATAACTGGAATAGAAACTCAACCAAATGTGAAATTTTATGTTGAAAACCTTAGGCCTTTTTAGGTGAAGATATTTGGGATAGAATTTTGGGGAGTGCTAAATTTTGAGTTAGATGCTTTTATCCTTTATGCCAGAAAAGAGGTGGATCTTTGTCACTGCACAAACTAGTAGCTTTGGGATGGTATTTAAATTATCTACTTGAAAGCTTACAGAAAAAAAAGAAATCATATTTAGAAACATTTATGTTGGTATAAACTGCATCAACAACAACAGTTTGCTTATCTGTTGCGGTGCTGCTTCTCAACACTTTTGGTACAAATGTTAAGTTAACCTTAAAAAAAAATGGAACAACACACCATCTTTGGTAGTGATGATAATTGTTTTCATCTGTTACAACAATAATAAAATCAGACTGGGCTTTGGATGCTTGATACTTGGATTTCATTTCACACTGGTTGTTTGCGGGCATACAGAGAACAATATTTGATTATAAAAAAAGCTTAAAAGCATTCTGCAGATCACTTTCTGCCATCACAGATTGCTGGTGTATCACTGCCAGTCACATGCATTTCCACTCACATTACATTTACCCTGCTTAGCTGCTTTATTTTACTCAGGTTTAAAATAGGTCTCAAGTTTATTTTCCATGAAAATACACAGCCTGTTTTGCACTATTTCCTTCTTACTTTGACTGTAATTAACATCAGGGATATTTTGTTTAGTCAATTATCATTCAGTTAAAAAACAAAAATCCATTCACTTACCTGTAAAACCCAGGATGCCCATTTTCCATAGAACCTATTTTTTATTAATATATTTCATAAGAATTAATAAACTGTCATAGCACTATAAAAATGTATGAATACTACAGATGTAAAAAAGAACTTTTTTTTTTTTTTTTAGTTAAAAAGTGACATTACCTGTAAGGCCTCCTGTTTATTATAGAATTCATTATCATCTGGTGGTTTAATGAGGTAGCAATGGTTACAACACTTCTTGAGTTCCATCATGATGTTCAAAAAGCCTGAGGTACTGCCTTTTGAACCTTTACTGAGGGCTTTATAATTCCTGGTTAAAATCCACCTATGATATAAGATGTACAATATAAGTAATTTCTAACCATATGTGGACACAAGACAGATATAAGCTCTCAAAACAGAAACAGGCTAAAGAAAAAAAGCAGCTCCGAAAAGAACGTACAAACATACCAAACTAAAGAAGGTACATGAATAGACAGACCAGTGTAATTCTTAAGCCCTTGCTTCGTAGAATTTTACTGTTGTGAAACCCTAGAAGCCACAAGTTCAAATTGCATTATAAAAACTATTATATTCCACTAAATTGCACGTAGGTGTATCACTAAAACAGCACAATTTAGAAGTGTTATTACTTACTTATAATATTGCTTCTGCAATGCACTCATTTCCATCCTCAGAATTTGCTCAACTTTAGCAGGTAAAGACTTTTCTACATCTTTTTTAACTCTTCTCAGCAGAAATGGTTCAAGTTCTTTGTGAAGACTTGCATAACCATACTCTCTCCCTTTGCCATGCTCCTCTTCAAAATCTTCCCAGGAGGAAAACCTTCAACATAATAAAGAATGAGTGCAAAATAGTGACATAATGTGAATGCTCTGAAGAAGCAAGATTCAAGAAGAAAGGTAACACAAACACAGAAAATGTATAAATACACCACAAAAGCACACGCATATTTGGATTTCTTCCTGCTCCCTTCTGTTTAATTTATTCAGTTTCTGAATTTTCACCTTGCAAGAAATTCCAAATACTTTCCCTGTAAACAGACAAACAGCATTCTCCAAAAACATTTAAAGAATGAAAGCTACTGAATTTTAACTTTCCCAGTGAAAATCCAACATTTTTCTTTTTCCTGCAAGGATACTCACCTAGATGGCTGCAGAAGTTACATTACTATGTTTATCAAAAGCAGCAAGAAAAAACAGCTGCATGATTGGAGGGTGTGCAAGAGATCAAGAGACTACTTAAATGTACGTTTTGCAGCTTGTGTGGTCTAGCTGAAGCATAACTATCCTCTGCTAACAGACTGAGAGAACAGACTTTAAGATTAAATGAAGAATGGGTACTAGACCATAGTGGCTTTGCTTGTAAGGTTCTGAAGAAGTCAGTACAATCCATAGCTCAAATTAAATGGAGCTATGGTGCTTAGCATTTACAAGATGTCTGACAGGAATATGCTTATGCTCACACATAAGCTCTAATTTATCTTAGGTATGAACAGAGATCAGTACAAAATAAGGTCTATACAGTAAGATTACTGTATGCAAATTGTAAGGGAAAACCAGCCACCCAAATGAACTACAGGATATTGGACATCTTGGTACAAATTTGTTTTCATTAATAGTACTAACACAGAAAAGATTCCATTTTATTTCCCCAGAGTAAATTCATACAGTTTTCCTCTTAGGGTAAGATGAAACCTTTTTTCCAGGTTGTGACCCATACGTCAAGCCATAATTTTTTTGGACTGCTAAAATGGAAGAAGTAGACAACTGCTACCAGCATTACTTAACAGGAGCAGCATGAAAGAAACCATGCACCTACTTTATATAGAATATTTAAACTAACTTTCAGTATGATTCTCTACCTCTATTTTCTCATATCACTACACTACTTCACAATAACAAACTTGACCAAAAAAACGTTAAAAAGAATCATGCAAAACTCTTCCTTACTTTTCTGGCATGATGAAGTGCAACAAAGACCACAACTCTTTGAGGGAGTTTTGGAGAGGCGTTCCAGTAATAAGGAGACGATGGTTAGACTTAAAGTCAATTAAAGTCTTGTACAGAAGAGAGTCGTCATTTTTTAAACGATGAGCTTCATCAACTCCTATGAACGCCCAATTCAGACCACCAAGGAATGACTGAAAGAAATGGAGGAGGAGGGAACGTTATACAAATAAACACATTGCATAATTTCCCACATTTTATAATCAAGCTATAAACAACCATCACTTCTTGGTTTATTTTAATAAAATATGGATAGCTGTATGGTTTTAGTACTAATTATGGCTTTTACATTTGCCAGATTCAAGGAAAGGCTGTGCAAGCATCCCAAGAAAAGGAAAAAAATGGCCAGAAGTCTGACTCATATTAATTTTTACATGACAGAAAAAAAATAAAAATCACTATTGACCTTTTCTTCCCAGCATATACAAATGAAGTGAAAATGTTCTGCTTCTTGACTATCTATAAAAATTTCCGTATCTTGTTAGAAGGATTAACAACAACTGTGTGCTACCACTATGGAGACAGTATTAATACACGTACACATCCTACTGTATGCGCAATAACAAAGAAAAACTATATGGGATTTAAGAGTTCTGTATCGTGGGGGCTAGGGGCTGGGTTCTTTTTGAGTTCCTTGATAGTGGTCTGCAAAGAAGTAGAGCTCTTGAAGATGGGAGCAGATTGTTACAGCAATGAGGATCCCAGGCAAACTGGAGAAAAAGTGTTACCCACTTAATGAAATGGAAGAAAGCTGAGAGCCTCACCACACATACAGAAAATCTAGATGTGCTTAAAAAACAACACCCCCCAAAAAAACCCCAACCACAACAAACCCCAAACCACACACTGTCATACTTCCAAAACCAAAAGCTAATCACCCTCTCCATAAATTTAATGGCCCACAAACCAAATGCATGCAAGTCTAAAGAGTGTTCTGCACTGCAGAAATGATTTTTGTCTCCCTGAAGAAGTGCGATTACCTTATCCTTCAGCAAAATTTCGTATGTTGTTAGAAGTATGTTAAATTTTAATCGCTTGGTCTGTGGATGCATCCATTCATGAGTTCTTATCTACAAAAAGAATCAAGTGAACTATAAGCTAAAGAAAAAAGGTTTTGTTGACTGGGATGAATTAAAGTACTGCAGCAATGTAAATGTTTAACAACATACAACAATATGATCACAAAACAGAAGCACAACATACTAGCATACACAAGACTGAACTTCCAACCTGCCTCAATACGCCAAAAATATTTTGTTTGAACTTCTGAATAAACAAGGACTTTCTACAAAACAGTTTTTACTTTAATGGAAGATTACTAACATTCAGAAAACAAACCATTAAGGTAACAAATCAACAGCCTTTCCGGTAATAAGATCATGACTGGCTTGCTTACATATTTATTTAGGTGGATATAGTAAAAATAATCAAATGGCAGAAGATAATTTGCTTTCAAATGCAAGACTAAATTTTTAATCCTGTTCACTGTTAAACAGGAAGGAAATCTTTCACACACATTTATACCAGATCAGTAGCTAAGCATCCAGTTAGCATCTTAAAACACAATAGTGTTTCAGTAAGTATTTGCTCAGACCTAACCAAAATATCGGCTATTAGCAGAGTTATTAGAGAATATGAAGTGAGCCTTGTTTATCTACAAGCCTTTCCAATGATAAAAGAGAAATACTCACCATATTTCTGCTAGTTATATCTCCTAAGTAAACTACAGCATTCATCTGAGGAGCCCAAGTTTGAATCTCTCTTTGCCAAGATGTCAAGGTAGAAAGTGGCACAACCAGCAAGAAAGGCCCATACAATTGATGCTCGTGAAACAGGTAGTTCAGAAAAGAAATTGTTTGTATTGTTTTACCCAGACCCATTTCATCGGCAAGAATACAGCTATTCCCTCTAAAAAAAAAAAAAAAAAAAAAAATATAAGGGCGCAGTCAAA
>VZSZ01012250.1:0-13533 GCA_013398815.1 Ibidorhyncha struthersii
TGTGTTTTAGCAGTCATGTTGTATACTGAAATAAAGTTTTAGTTTATCAGTGTTTGTCGTGTGAAAGGCCCACATGAAAGTATCATAGTCATTGCAAAGGATTTAAAAAAACAAAAAAAAGACTAAATATTCAGTATGGTTGCAATGGAAAAATGTGGGCTTTCTCCCTCCTGTTTTTTACTGAGGTAAAATAATTTCAAGCAGGGATTTATTTTTTTTAAATGTTGATAGCTTTGTCTTATGTCTGCTTGTAGATCACATCAATCTGAACATCACTAAACAGTGGCGTTTCCACTTTTTTGAAGAGCAACTAATGAAGTGTTTTCAAAAAACATATGAAATATACATCTTCACTTCTAAATTTTGTATTTTTCTTAGTTTAAGAAATGGTTACCAGCTTTATTAAATTCAGTTCTGAAGAAAGGCATACGCTTTTGTTTAACATTACCATATTTGCTTTCAAAGATCAGGTGAAACTTGTTACTTGGTCGCATATACATCAGACACAACTTAAATACTTTTTAATATTTCACCATTCATAAGCTATTCTGCTAGCAATAATTAAAATGCTAAGATTGTTGCATGCATTTTTTTATATTTTTGCACTTGAGTAGGTTATTACTTTCATGGTTTTACTATAAACTTGAGCCCAATCCTAATTTTCTAACAATGTACCATTGTCTAAAGAAAACTAGATGTGTTGGCTTGTCCTCAGACTTACTTGAGTAAGTACGGATGTAAAAATTTTGAACACTTTAATTTGTTGCAGTTTCCTGACTACATAAAAGAGAGCATCATTTATCTGCTTCACTACAGAGCACGCTTGAATGAGGAACTTTCTTCTAGTCACAGTTTCTCAGAGCCCAATACCTGCTTTTCCAAGGCTGTAGAGAAGAAGTGGCTCAAAAAAGGGGAAAACTGGAAGAAAGATAGGCTTTGGGTTTGTTTTCTTTTTCTTTTCAGGTGGTGGCTTCTACCTCCTCCACTCTACAGATCAATTTGTATGTTATTTAGTCTTCAGAATCTTTGTTTTAAGCTTAAACCTGCAAGTATATCTGTAAACATGACTCCACTGACACATCACTTCGCTTGGTGGGATGGTTTGCATGTACAAAGTTACTTGGCATACTGGCAGAGACCCTCTTTTCAAAAAAATTACGTAGTATCTAGAACTGTTGTGAGGTAACTTTTTGTATGTTGTAGATTCACAATTTTCTCTCTTGAAATGATTTGAAGCATTGCTTACTCTTGATTTTCTGAGGAAGATGTATTTGGTTATCACAATCAAGCAGAACACTATACTGTAAAGAATATTTTATTGAAATCTCACTCTGTTTTTAAGTTTCTTTGGGTCTGTAAAGTAGTGGCCTACCACGTAGCGGTTTTGTCCCAAAGTCTCTGTTTGGTCTGGATTGTTTAAGCAGTATATAAGGATGAGAAAACACAATTTTTTTTTTCTCTTTGACTGTCATGTTAGGCTGCTAAAATCGACTCTGTCTCTGTGGTGTGCTGTTAAATATTTAAGCAGTCCTCTTGTACACAACTTTATTTTTAGGATTGTGCTGAATTCTCCTCAGTATCAGTGTTAGATGATCTGTTTATAGAGAGCCTCTTCTATGGTAATGTGGGTATATGCGAGTCAAGGTATTTATGACCCTTATTCTGCACAGATTTATACACCAACTTAATTTAGTGCTGCTCAAAATTTATGTTAAATTGAACTAAGCTTCTCAAAGTGTGCAGAGTGCAGCATATTTAGGTCTGAGTAGGCTGTTCATATTGAGGATGTGTGTATATGTATCTATGTGTGTGTGTATATATAAAACCACCATATTCCTATGTCTTTATATGGTGGTTTTATATATAAATAATATATAATATACATGTGCATGCACATATATAAAACTGTATAATTTAGAAGTTTATATTTAGATATAATATTTAGATATATATATTTAGATATAAACATGTATTTAAACAGCATCTGAAGTGCAAAGGTTAGTTTTTTTAATTTTGGTAGAGAGTATAATTACATTAATAACCTAATGTGTATGTTGTGGAAAATGGAACAAGCCAAATATGTGTTTTTCTCCATTGTCCATGAGAGGTGTTCCTTCAGGAATTTAATCCTGAGATAGCTGTCTGGAAATTTTCTTAACAAGTCTGAAGATGAAGTGGTATGTACCAGTTTCAGGCATAAATTCAAACATATTTAAATCTGTTAAGAACTGCTCTGAAGACAACAAAATTTGATTCCTTTGAGTTTGTGTATTTTGTTTGTCTGTCTTAGAACCAGTGACATGAAAACCTTGAGACTTGTTCATGTGGGGCTGTTTTTACTTCAGTTGAAAGGAATTTTGGCATTTAAATGATGATGTGGTTGACAAGAAACGAGGATCAACTGCAAAATGTGTGTCAGTGTTTGACTTCTAGGCTGACTCCCCCACAAGAACAGTGGGAGGATATTGTAAAATACAGTCTTTGTTTTCTGAAGATAAATAGTTTGAATTACTGCCCTTTTTGGCCTAGCTGCACACAATAGAACCACTTCTCCAGGACAAAAGTGTAATACAAAGTATAGTAAGTAAGGACGTGGCATATTTTAAATTGCCTGGAAAGACTTCTCCTTTTTACTAACAAAAGACAGATGAAGGAATATTTATACAAATTTTTATACAAATTCATACATTTTTAATTCAAAGGGGAAACTGATTATTTATATTTTCTATTTGTTGAAATTCTTTGTCATCGTTTCACCTCACATATGATGTGTTGGGCTACTGTAGTGGCTTTGCCAAGCTTTGAAAAGTTTGAGTTCTCAAGTAAATATATGATGCAACGTTATTTCACTTGAGAATGTGTTTTTTGTAAAATAGCCCTTAGGTCAGCCGTTAAGATCAAATATTGGCTAGGCCTTCAACATTTGAAGGCACAGAAGCTGCAAGGAATAGGAAATGCAGGCAACAAATATAAGAAACGGATTTTGATCTGAAACAGAGGAAACAAAATTTGATCTGCGTAGGCCCTGTGTAGTTCAGACTGATTTATAAAAGTAGTTTTGTAGACGGTTCACTGGTTTAGATAATTCTGAAATTTCACAGTAAGGAAAAAAAAAAGAAGTAATAAACAAAGTAGGCCATTTCAGGAAGAGGAAAGAGCAAAAAGAAAAGTAATAAAAAGGTCGTTCAAACAGCATACTGCAGCTGGAATACTGTGCCCAGATTCATCTTTATGTAAGGTATTCAGTGTTAAATTGTCACAAATCAAACCAAGAGCCTTTTAAAAATATTCCTGAAAATTGAACCAGACACGTTCAGGAACAGGTGGGCAACCACTTGTGCTTCTGGTTGTCCTTGGTAAGGGAAATCTAACTTATTCTTAAATAAATAAAATAGGAAAACCGAAATAACCTTAGTTTTGTTTTCTCAGGCCAGAATCTCCAAACTTGTGGTCTGAACGAAGAAAGGAGCTTTTCTAAAGGTTGATGTGAAAATATGCTTAACCTTTTCTGCAAGGGTTTCAAGCAGCCATGGAAAACATATGGGGTTTGTTTATATGGATGATGTATTTCTTTTTTTTTTTTTTTTTTTTTTTCCATCCCCCAATCTACAAACTCTCCCAAAATAAACAAGAGCCTGGTGGTAATGAAATCATTTCCTTTGGAGTGGGATAGGGATTCAGGGTAAATAATACACTAGAAAGAAGGATTTTTAGCCTCGGGATAAACAGAGAAACTGTGACAGGTTTCTGCCTTGCTGGCCTAAACTCATATACTTTCAATTAAATGCATGAGTGTAGGCATTTCATATATTCACTACATTTTTGGCTGTAGGCACAGACTTCATATGTTCTGGAAAAGTTAGTATGGATGTGCTGTTATCTCTTAAAGTTACATTCTCATGGAGTCTTCAACTGGTGTACACTGGTAACAAGACATTAAACTTTCTTCCCTAAAGTGAGTCTTTCTCTGCATGGAATACTTCCTTCTGCCTGTGTTGTGAAAACACCGAGTTGTTAAATTTTATTTGAGGAATGTGAGGTGCCTTGTCATTATGCATATGAACATATTCCAAAGTGAAAGTACTTTTCTAATTATCTCACTGTTACAAACTCAAGTGAGACTTGGCGATATTTACCGTTTAATCTTTTATTGACTTTACATTTATTATTCTCCACCCTGGAAACTGTAAGTCAGCATATGTAACAGTAGTTTGTCGATGAGTTAAAATTACTTTTGGAGCATGTGTGAGAAAACACTAGAAAAAAATGTAACTTTGATGAAAGGGAGTCAGTCCAAATTTGTTTAAGGAAACTGTGGGTTTTTTAAGAAATGCTGACTTTGTTATCTCTTCTGTCCGTGATCCAGGTGAGGAAAATTGGTCTAATGCCACAAACTTATCTAAAGCATTTGAGAAATGCCTTGCCAAAGCTTAAAGGCCCTCAAATGAATTCTTACAGAATAAGAAATAAGATGGAGCTTTGGATAGAGGACAGGCTTGTAACCTAAGCAGTTGACATTTTAATTTTTAAAGGAGTTATAAAAGGAGGCTTGTGTTGATCTTGTGTTAACCCTAGTGAGGGTTCCCTCAGGAAACATAATTTCCATAATGATTTTAAAAAGGTGGAAGATGAATAAGCATATGAGATGCTTCTCTCATTGCTGATGAGAGGAAGCTCTATTGCCAGAGAAAGGATGGAATTTGTTAATGAAGTTGCAGCGTTTCCCAGGCAGAAGTATATATGTGGACGTCGTATGATGTGCTCAGTGAATCTGAAATACTTGAGGTCTGACTACCTGTCCGATACAAGACTTACTGGCCATAAACCACACGGGTGACCTGAGAACGCACAGTAAGCCTCGTGTATCCTGGAGGTGCAGTGGGTTTACTGCTTGTACCCAAGTATCTGTACTTATTATATCTGTACTTACTCATAATCTGTGATTATGTGTGAAACACCTGGTATGCGTGAAATCACTGTATGGATTTGTGCAGACTTTATCCACAGGTATTTCTCCATGATTTCTGGAAATCCCTCACAAACATCCAAAACTATTTGTTTCTGTTATCTAGATTTTTTTTCTTAAATGTATTTGGAGAAATCTGGCTGTGTGGTTACCATGTGTGTTACACTGTGGTTACCTGCACGGAAACAAGCACACTGATGTAAGTCTGCATATTGTTACTTTTGGTTTCTTATTTTTACTGTATTTTGTATATGAAACTATTTTGATTAAAAACTTCTGCCAAATGTATGTTTTGTTTTGTTTTTTTTTTTTATTTAGTTACTCTATGCTAGCAATTATTTTAAGGACGTCTGTGGAATTTTTAAGCTATGGCTATATGAAATTAAAAATTACAACTGATAGGGACAAATTTGGTACAGTGAGACTGAGAGTTGTCTATCTTAGGCAACATGTGATAAGCACATGCACTGTTTGTAGGTTTTTTTTCAATCACTTTAGTACAATGCTACAGGCCATCACTAACTTCTTGACTTTGCCCTCTGGTTGACATCAGCCTTGCTTATGTTGATATTATGTAATATGGCTGCAGTTATACAGATGCAATTAAGTATATAAATAAAATCTGTTTCCAGAGTGTAGGTGAATTCATTTTAGCTACCTAGTGCAGATTTCCAAATGCTCTGCAGCTGTTGGGAAATGGTTTGTTTCTGCCTCAAAACGCAGAAGCATGTGCCACAGGTCCATCTATTCTCTGGAAATATGTGATTAATCCTCCCCTTACAACAGTGTCATAGTCCTTAGGGCTAGCAATTGACTTACTATTTGGCTCTTGCTGCTTAGAGGAGAACTTCTCTTTCAAATTGTCTTGTAGAGCTACTATATACTTCTTGCATAATGTCAGATTGTCAGTTTTGTGGATATATTTGAAATCTGTTTTACAGTGTGTTTCAGTAAAATAATTGTTTCATTTTTCAATGTCAGACTTCAGTGTTGCTTACACAGGGTTGATTGTAGAGGTTCTGCTGGAAAGGCTACCTGTATTTTGTTATCGTGTCTCATTAACTCCAAAAGAGTGTGGGTTATATGAGAATAAAAAAAAAATTAAAAAATCACCATTTCATTGAGATACCTTTTACCCCATCTTTGACAGTGATTTTCTTTCCATACGTGTTTATGTTCATTGTGCTTTACCACTTTGTGAACTGTGACTTTTGATGCGATGCCTTTGTATGTTTGGTTGGTGGAGCAGTCACTGGGGTAAGCGTGAATGCCCAGCATGAACTCAGTGCTCTCCCAACACATCACCCTGTTAACATTCATCTGGCTTGTGGTGTCCCTGTGAATATCCAGGATTTTGCAGACCAAACCAGATATCTTTCACAGGCTTCCAACTTTCTTCTTTCTCATACAAGATTTTTAGTACTACTAAATGATCTCTTGCTTTTGGGGACTTTTCTTTCCTTTTAAATATTTGTATCCATGTAACAGCCTAAGATGATGACAGACTTTAAGTCACTCAAAGACTGTGTATAAGATTAAAATAACTTGTACATATCTGTCTTGGACTTTTAAAGTGTAAAACCTTGGAGTATGCACTTCAAGTCAGCTACTTCATGAAGCAGATTTTTGCTTTCTAAATCCTCTTCTAGTTTTATCTGCTGGAACAACGTGTGAAGGTTAGAAAGGTAGTGTAGTGTATCGCGCTGTAATGTAAAGGCAATAGTGTGGACATATTAGAGTGATATAGGCATAGACATAAAGTTAGGCATAAATTTGAGTGTATATCACTGTCTCTTACTTTTTCTTCCTGCGTGTATTTGGGGGATCCTTTTGCTTGTTCCTTGTAGTTCCGTTTTCTTCTTCAGCTGAGGAAAACTTGGTCAAGACATAAGGTTTCACTTCTCCCGCCATGCCACACGTGTAATGGTATTGTGATTGTCTCTCTTAGACAGTCATAGTCTGCTGTGTGTGCCTCTTCTGCAGTCAGAAACACTGTTATGACATTAAAGCTAGAAGATGGCTGGTTATTTTGATCAAAATTTGTCAAATATCAAATTTTATTCTTTTTTTAAAAAGGTAGGAAACATGAATGTACATCATGTAATCTGGATCTTGGCTGTTTCCTGAGAGAAGAAAAGAGGCATTTAGAGGTTTTTATTAGTGGTTGGCATAAAAAGGTCTTTCCAATGTAATTTTAAGCACAAGGTATACAAAACTATACAAAGAAAAGCTGCAAACGGTGACCACAGTTGCCTTTGTCTTCTATGCTTTAAAAAAAACGTATCTGAACATGTCCTCTGCAGTCTGAAAGCATGTTCTGTTTCTTCTCTCTCCAAGTTATAAAAAAAAGTCAACCTTGAGAAATATATTTTTTTTTTCAAGTGTTAGAAATAGTTTTTGTTAGCATCTTGTCAGTTGCAAAAGCGCAGACAAGACACAGCTGGGACTGGGAACAACATTCTGGCTCGGAGGCAATTTGCCTAAAAGATGCTTATCCTTAAAAACAGCATCTTTCCTATTCCCTTATCTTTTTCCTACCACCTGAGAAAGCCTTTCACATAAAAATAGAAATTACTAGTGTATGTGGACCATAATGATAAAGTATACCGTGGTCTCCCTCTTTGAAGCACCATATGTCCCTATGTAATGTATGGATGCTTGGTTAGGGTCTGCATTCAGACTGAGACAGTCCTGAAAGCCCCAGAGATCCTTGGGCCACAAAGCGTTGTTTATGTGATTTAAACTTTTTAAAATGGGGTTTTGATCCATGGGATGAGGGTCTGGCGTGAAGGAAACCCCACTGATAAGGAGGACAGTATGAGTTATTGACACTGTTTTCAATCTAGCTGTAATAATTTTCACATTCTGCTCTGGAGTTGGTCCCCCTCTGCATCAGCTTTGAAGGGCTGCATTACAGGTTTGCTGTCTGCTTACATGACGTGACTCCAGATGTGCTGACCATGCTATCTAATGTTGTAAATGCTGATCTTATCTGTCTGAGGATTTCATATTGCCACCCCAAATCAACTACATCTAGGAAGATGTGAAAATTGTACACTAAAATCATAAAATGCAAACTTTGAGATATTTGCAATATGTGTGAACTTCTGCATTTGTTCTGGTACATTTATTATACCTACCTCTAAAAAGAAGAGATACAGCAAAATACGTAGAATATGAGTAGGAGTCTGTCCAGTTCCAAACCCACATAGTTTTCACTGTGTTTTTTCCCAGAGGGTTGTGTGTCCTACACAAAAAATACAGGGCAGGGGGAAAGAAAGGTGGAATGAAAATTGAAAGGAATCTGGTGTCTGTGTGTGCGCTTCTCTGTGTGTGTGTATTAGATTAAGGGAGAGGATCTGTTGATTCTAGACTATGTGTTTTTATCTTCGCTTCCCAAGGAAAATTAAACATTGCTGTGTGTATGTTATCCTTCTCATCTAACAGTATGTTTGCTGGCCTGTTTGTCACAAGAAGCTTGGTAGGACATTGTCGCAGGAGTTCAGGTAACCAGCTAACAGATTGTTAGGTACAAAATATGGTAAAATTAAACAATTTGGAAAATAAATTTTTGTGCTTTACATCTAGAAACGTTATCTCTGGTCTATCTTCAGTCTGTGTTTATGATCATTCTTTTTGTTGTCATGCCATCTGTACTTGACCCAGAGAATAACACATTTTCAAATGTACAAACAAATGTGTTTTGACTTTCAATTCTTAATCTAGGTTAAATGATCATCCAATGTAAACCTTCTCTTTCTTCCTTCCATTTGATTTTATTTGGCAACTGTCACAGAACCGAGGAGGTTCTGCGCTGTATTCTGTTGCTGAATTAGTTCTTGATGTGAACTAAGTAAGTTCTTTAAGGGGAGTTACAAAGGTGATGGAGCTAAACTCTTGTAGCTAGTGATGGAGGGTGAAATAAAAGAGCAATGACTGCAAATTATGGTTTGAGAGAGATTCAGATTGGACAACAGGGAAAAAAACTTCTTTGCTAGGAGAGCAGTGCAGTACTGGAACAGGTAACCAGAAAGGCTGTGGAAATTTCATCCTTCTGTTTTTGGACGTGGGTAAACAAAACCTTGTGTTGGAGATAGTCCTGCTGTAAGTGAGAAGTCAGACTGGATAACTTCCAGAGCTTCCAGTGTTTCTGTGATTCTCAGAGTATGCAGTTTATCGTGGTCAATAATTAATATTCAAGTTAAAGTAATGGCATTCGCCTGTCAGACACAGCTAATATTTGTTCAGCAGTCGACACAGCATATATATGGCTTTAATCGATCTATGTTTTTTTCTTCATGCTTTGTGTTGTATCTATAGTCTCTTGTTTGTCTCTGATTTGAATATTTAAAAAGTAGAAGTTTTATATCTGATGAAAAATTAAAAGTTATATCTGGTAGTTAAATATACCTACTAAAGAGGAGGTAGAAAAGAGCTGGAAAAAATATTTCTAATGGTGCTTTTGACTCTTTGTTTACCTGTGTACACTTGTTGCATTAATGCCTAATAGATATTAAGCAGCCTGTATAGATACATAGAGCCTTATTATATGCTACATTGTGTACAGGGAAGAAGGCCTTCCCTTCAGTACTTTGCAGTCAAGGTGTACTGGACAGCTGGTTATTACAGCACATTTTAAACCACACGGAATAATATCTCAGCATTAAAACCAGCCGTTTATCAGTAGTATCTTTGAAGAAAACCCTATGAGAAATCCATCTTAGGTTGTAGGGAAAAGCACTGAAGTTCCTCATGGGAAAACCTGTGGTTAGCAAAAATGGTTAGTAAAAACCACCAGCCCTTTTGATATGAAATAAAGACCTCACATCTTATGGATTAGAAATAAAATGTTATGTAGGGAAGGGGCCTGCTGAGTTACCTGTCCCCCTGGAATGGTGAACGGTTGGTCTGTGCAGAGATGAAAGGAAGAAATAATAGAATGGAGTAATAACACCCATCTGCTGCAAAGATTGCTTTAAGTGGAACAATGTGGAATTTTTGAAGTAAGGAAGACCATATACTGCTTGAGAAGTGAACTAATGAGGACATGCTTGATTTATCTGTCTTTGCAGGGAGGACCTGTTCGTGTTAGGGTTATTCTACAGGAAAAAAGATGTGTTTTTTAGACCCCACCTTGCTGTTAGGGCTCAGAGGGAAGGCCAAGGTGACAGCAAAGCTGAAGTTACTGTTTGTTGTATTACTTCTTGTGTTCTCTCCCCGTTTGCTCATTTTTCCTATGCTTCTTAAGAGGCTATTACCAAATGGTCACACTATGTAACTTAGGGTTCTACACTATGTAACTTAGGGATCTAAAGTTAATATCCTTGACTGATAGACAGCCGTTGATTAAACTAAGGGCATACAGTCCAAGCTAAAATTTCGCTGCTGATTGTTCAGCGTATCTTAATATGCTGTGCATTCCCCCATGGCACATAATTGTATGTGCAATTGTATGTTTAAATTTGAGAACGTTAACAACATTTTAGTAACATTCAAAGTACTGTATAGTTCGTGTATTGTTTCAGGCGGTCACATAATTTTGTTAAATATCTTGGTTTACCCAGCAGTAAGTGCTTTATGTTCTTACAAAAGGAAAAACAAATCTGTGGCAGTTTTACTGGCAGTTTGGAAAGTTTCACTTTTTGGGGTATAACATAGATGAAATCTCTTTTGAAGACAGAAGTGCAAACCAAGAATTCTAAACTTTCTTATATCTTCAGGTATATTGAAATGCATTGCTGTGTTGGCTTTATAAACTTTGGTATTAAGGGATAGAGAAAATACTGAATCTGGCAAACATGTATTTGATCATTTCTGACTGATCTGACTTCTGTTGGCCATGGATGCCACTGAAGAAGTCACTTTCTTCCCAAACATATTAGTCTCCCTTTCTGAATGGCATATTGATACTGAGGAGGACCACATATGAATAAAGCAGGATTTTGGCTGTGAGTAATCTTAACAGAATTGTTTACTCTGTAAAATACTTAAGAATTTCATATGTAGAAGTTAGTAAGTGATTTTTGATGAATCTTAGAATTTACAGTACAGATGTGTGTATACAACCAGAAATACTGATAAATATTTATGTAATATATTCTTAGAATGTTTCTAAAAACATTAGGATATGATGATTGTTAGTATATGGATACTTGCTAGTTGAAAATAACAAATAAAAAGTATTACAATGAATTATAGCAGTATTAACTACAATGTATATTGAGAATTGGTTTAAAATTGTATTAGAAATTTGTATGGAGTGTAAAATACGCTTCTAAGTAGCTTTCTGACCATGAAAATCTTGTTAGAATTCTGTGAATGAATTCTTGGTTAGAATTCTGGTATTTTGTGTGTAAATTCTACAGTTGGGTCTGTATTTATTATAGTTCCTTCTGGTACAAAGAAGTTGCCCTTTGTTCCAGTATATTGTTAAATTTTTCTGATTGGTAATTTCTTAGTATTATTATTCAGTAATTTCCACAGACAGGGATATACTGTGGAAGGGACTATTTTTTTAACGTATTATTTTGTAAGGTAGAAAAATGTCAGCGGAAAGCAGATGTCAACAAAGTGTATCTTACCCCTTTCAAGAAAAGAAAAGATTAATCATTTTTAGTATTGATAATTTTTTTTATTTATAGAGCCCTTGAAATGACATTATTACTAGATGTTTTTGAAACCTTTTTTCTTTCTTTTTGTGGTTATATCAGAATATGGATATAGAAATTTGTGTTTCACGTGTTTCTCAGCATGAAAATATGTCAGTTTGCAGGAAAAGTCAAGGTGCTTTCCTCAAACTTTTTTTGTTTGGATTTTTTAAAACATTTTAACACATAATCATTTTTTTATGTTTATGTAGAAAAATAGTATTTTCTTCCTCACTTTATTTTCTTTGTTAAAAAAATCCTTCAAATTAATTCCTAATTTTAAGGAGATTTTTTTTTTTCAGAGTCTTCTTCAGCTCTTGGTGCCCTGGAAATTTCTGTAGTTTTCTAATTTTAGAGGAGCCAGAAGTAGCTCTCATATTATCACAGTAAAATGTCACTGAAGTTTTCGTATTGAAAAATACAGAAACGTCAGCATAATAAGGGTAGGTGACCTCTCTTCTTTTTGATCTTTGTTCAAAGCATATGACAGGGAATATTTTATTGAATATTTTATTGAAAGCTTTTATATCACAAAGGTTGTTTTGTTCATTGAAATAAGAAGTTTGCTATGTCTTCCCCTAAGCAAGCAGGATGGCAAAAGAAGAGTAGAAATGATGATTTGTGACGCTATTGCATTGCCATTGAAACAAGAAAAGGTGGCCAAAACCTTTGCAGGTTCACATCTTGTGACTTCAGCTGATGTTTAAGTGAGGAAGTATATATAGCCATTAAAACCTCACTGGAAAATTATTTTTAGCAGCCTGGTCAGAAGGATGGGCATACAGTTGTCATAGTAATCAGAAAGATGCTGCTGTAAACTCTTAATGTTGAGGTTGACTCAGGTCTTTTGGACTTGTGCACTTTTAGTTTCTAATTTAGAGCTTTCTAATCCACCTGAATTCAGTGTTGACCCTGCTTTAAGCAACAAATTGGACTAGATGACCTCCTGAGGTCTCTTCCAACCAGAATGATTCTCATGTTCCATGGGGTAAAAATTGAAAAAAAACTCTTTCTGTTATTATATAAAATTTGTATTTTCTGCTTAGCAGTCTGTAGTTTTGTGCAATAAAATACTCTACATTTACTCCATCTTTGCAGTTTCTTAGGTGGTAATACCAGGGACCACAGCTTGCAGATTCATATTGGAATCTGTTTTATCTATTTTATATTGAATTTCCATCAAGTTGCAAATAGTTGCAGTTTCCATATATGATTTATTATGCCATTTAATCTTTCCTTTTCTTTTGGAAGTAAAATACTATTTTTTCCATAGTATTTTTTGAATTTATATATTTTTAAAGAATTTATGACTTTTTCAAAAAAATAAAAATTGCCAGAGGAAGGCTAAAAATGAAATTGTTGTTAAGTTATTTGTATCTTCATGCTTAGGTTTCCTGAAAAGATAGATAGGGAGGAAAAAAAGTTAAAAAAGAGAAATTATAATCTTCTATTATTTGTAAAGAGAATTCCATTCCCTGAGGCTACTTTAGTGTTCTCTGCTGCTTACAATTTTTCATGGTTTTTAAAAATGCGACAGTAAAGGCTTTTCAGTGCAGTAAGTCAGAGCTTCTGTTTAACTACATATGCTATATATGCAGATATTTAATCTGGACAATCTTTTAATCTGATGCAAACATAATTCAATTTCTCATTATTTCATGTAATAGTGACTAGAATAATTGCTTAGTATGTAAATGTTTGGCTTTTCAGAACACTTAATTTTTCTTTTGAACTGAATATTACGTATGTAGCACTTAAGCATGCATTTAACTTTTCCTCAGTTATCTGATCCAGTTTACTGCTCAGTTGCTCTAAGAGGTCAATGGGGGAATGGTGACAAATGACTAGTGGGTGGAGTGGACACTACTGAAAGAAATTAGATCTTGGTTTAAGTCTACGACTTTACGGATTCGTTGTTCT